>JACEGR010004423.1:0-87676 GCA_014170235.1 Listronotus bonariensis
TTTAAGTTATCATCAAATAGTAATTTATATACGAGTAGCTACTATTGCTCTTTTTTACCCCTTTAATAAGTCACAAAAATAACACACCTAAAATAAATGTGGCATTAACTGTAAATTTTTATTTAAATATACCAAACCTAACATTTTGTAGCTTGTATTTATCAGTTTTAATACCTTAAGTTTACCCTACAATCTTTCTAGCTAGTATATTCTCTATTTGAAACAGCAATCCTTTATTTAAAAAATTAAATCTCAATAATAATTGGTGATACACAATAACAACATTTTTAAGAACTAGAAAACTGGCAAAATTCCGACTGGTGACAAACTATATTTTTATTGAAAAAAATTTAAATCCCAATAATGGTATCAATATATATTAGTTTACAGACTTGCAATTACTGCACAGTTTACTTTAATTGCTTTCTAAAAAACTGAGATAAAAAACTGTTTTTTATGGGTAGCTTACTTTTTCTTTACACTTCTTTGTATTAAGTAATAAATAAAATATTGTTTATATTTTTTCTTGTTAATTTAAATTTTCATCTGTACAATAAAAATTTTAAACAAAAGTATTAAGAAGAAAGCAGGTTGTCAAACCTTGAGAGTATTTTTAACCTCGATTATTTAAAAGACGTGTAATGGCTTACTTATTAGGATATGTAGCTAAGGCCAGTAAAATAACAGAAAACAGAATTTTTAATTTATTATATGTTCTGCGCTAGATGGAACCACTGACCGGTACGGGTGAGAAATTGTTCATCGGGGCAGGATAGAATAGTATAATTCAAAACATCTAGAAGGTGGTGCACTTGACATATTGTCTGATATTTTAGATATCAGACATCAGATCTCTGTGATACCTTTACGCGTAATAAATGTCTGGTGGCGTAATTATTTGACAAATTTAAAATAATTTTGTTAGGTTAACACATTTTAAATAAAAAAAAATAAATAGAAATTAAAAAGTGGTTTTAAATAAAATAGTGTACAAACCCTGATGATAAGTTTTATTATAGTCTCGAGAAATGGTTTACTCGGCGTTTCGCGCTTCTAAAGAGTTATGAAACACTTTCCACCTCGGTGAGTATTGCACAATTTTTTTAATACTTTGCTTTAAAAATAATAATTAAAATGTATACTTACTGTAATTAATTGTAGCAGTGTAAAAAAATTAAAAGAAAATAAATAAAACAAATTGGAAACAGTGTTTAAAGTTGTCAATAAAAACGCTTTAGAAATGTTTATATTTATTTAAAATAATTATAGGTTTATAACGTGTTAAATTATTGGTATAAAATTTTTTAAATGCAATTTTATGAAGAAGGGTACGAAATACCGATAAAAAGTAATCCATCGTGTATAACTGTTAAAAAAAAATATTATCGATACTTAGGAAACCGTTTAAAGGGTAATAATAAAGTAGATTTTTTTATTCTGATTACTTTTTAACGAAGAAAAATAGATTTTTTTATATAAGATACGACCATTATGTTTACCCAGTTTAGTAGCTCTCTCATTTATGACCTTTTCATACACACTTTGTATATACCATAAATAAAATAACAATTTACCGTTATAGGGCACACATACATTACTCTAAATTTTTAAACAGAATTTGTCTTTATGTGTGTGAGGTGAGGCGGATAATCACATTTTTTGGCAGTATAGACGACCTTGGTCTGACGATTCAATTAACCTTAATAATAAGCAAGAATGGAAATGTATATGATGTTATACATTTTTAATAATTAGTGTACAACTCATAGCTTCTACAAGTTTTATATTAGGATTAATGTTTTTGGTAAAGATTTATTATAACACAAAGGTAAGTTTAAAGAAATGTGGGGAACTTTCAAGGCACATTTATAAAATAAATTTAGATTTAAAAAAAATGCTCTACTTATGTTCTTCTAACAGGTTTTATTGTGAAGGAGTAAAAAGCAAAAGGTCAAAGTAGCAATTTGCTTTAAAATAAGTGTAGTGCAAATTTAAACAGGTAAAGCCAAAAACTATTTGGCAGCAAAAAACTTAAATAATTTATTTACTTTATACTTCAATACATAAAACCTTTTTTAAATATTACTTTAAATTTTGTAAAATAAAACTAAATTTAATGACTAATATTTTAGAATAAAAAATATGTGTTTCATTTTTTCAACAGTTTAAAATTAAAAATTCAACAATATAGTGAGATACGATTAACACTGTAAAATAAAATCTACAACAAAATAATTTAAAAATTATCCTAAACATTTTATTATTAAAAAGGTTGCATTAAAGAAATTTAACGAAATCCAAATAAACTAATGCGACACAAGTTTAAGAGTCTTGTAGTAAGAGTAGTTTCAATGGGTTTTGTTTTATTTTTTTAAACTAAAATAAAACAAAGGTTAATGCTTGTTTTAAAACAAATTATAAAAATTAAAACTGCATTAAATATATTATTTAAATATTAAGTAAATAGATGTTGACAAGATTTTGGTTATAGTTACAAAGACCAATTTATGAGGCAAGTAAGTATGGGCATGTATGGGTCAATGGATACTGATTATTTCACATCCTTAATTACAACACAAAAAATAATAAATAAGTCTCACAAAGTTTAAATTGTATTTTGTGATAAAATTACCCTTACGTTTATATTGGTTATTGCATATGTATATAAATGTTTTTAGGGTCTTTCATTTATCCAGCAGTGCATTATAAAAATTATACAATATAGTTAAGTACGATTACCACTTTAAATTTAAATGTACAACAAAATATAAATTTAATTGGAAAATAAGCTTTAACATTTTAATAATTAAAAGTCACAATAATAAAATTAAACAAAATTCAAATAAACTTAGGTGACAGAAATTTACGCGTGTCGCAGTTAAGGGTAGTTTCAATAGGTGGGCAAGAAAATAAAATTTAAAAAATAAGAAAAGTTAAATGCGTCTTTTTGAACAAATTATAAATAATTATATTTGCAGTAGATATATTAACTAGATGTTCGGTAAATCTTGTATACGTAAAGCATAACATATTATGTTACATTTTCTTTTATTTATTAACCTAACCTATAATAGGTTTTAAATTGGGATATTAATTAATTTTAATAAAAGAGAGCAACTCAGATGTTGATGGTAATTGTTTGGGCGTTCGGCGTCAAATTAATGTTTTTGATAATACTAAGTATGTATTTATTTTTGTTACACATATTAACAAAAGTATTAGACCTTTATAGTAAACTGTTGAAATTAAGACTTTAGTTTCCTGTAATATTTAAAGCTGCGTCCAGACTTACAACAGTTCGCCACATAGCCCCACATAGCGCGGACGTGGACGGAATTTATGTCGTTTTAAGGGCTAAACAAATGATTCTACCGTGACTCAGAGTTTGTTGACTTTTTGCATCAAAGGAGCGCGCAAATAGGTTGGTAAGTTTGGACAAATTTTTAGTGAATTGTTGCAAGACTAAACGCAGCATAATAAAAAAGTTTGTGAAGTAACTACTACTTTTTTATAATTTTATTGTAATACACTAAAACAAAAAAGGATAGAAAAATAAAAATATTTTTTGAGGTTTTGAACTGACACCTTAAAAACCGTCGCACTGAAATTTTTTATATTATTATCTTCTTACGATGAAACATTTTTTAGAAACCTCTATGAAATCGTGATAAAAACCGCAAAGTTTTTTATTCAATTTTTTTTTCTGTTCTTTTTTTTTTGGTCCTACAACAAAAATTTGTCCACTTGACTTAATTTGCTTTTTTTAAGTTCGATACGACAACTTCTCGCCAAGATATTCAACTTTAAATAAAAATTACCCTTTTGTCACACTTGTCACAAGAAAATTAAGAATGGTTTTAAAATCTTAAAGATATTTTTCACAAAATTGACTTTAGTTAAAAAAATGAAAAAAATTAAAAATCAAGAAAATTAGGCTTTTGTGGCTTTTGTAATAATGAAAGGCTAAATTGAAAATATAAAAAAAAAACAGTAATATGAAGTTTGTCTATAACAGCTTTCCTGTCAAATTCGATCGAATTTTTAACTATTATCAAAATTCAAGCAAATGTTGTTAAGTGTTTTTGGGCATTTTAATTTATAAAAGTCTTTAAATTTATGGGAAAACTATAAAAAAAAAAAATAAAAAAATTGACGTTAATAAAAATATTTATAAAAGTTAAAAAATATATAAAAACGTTTTATTTTTTATTTTTTTTACGTAAATTTAAAGAGTTTTACTAATAAAAATGCATTAATAAATTTAAAACTAATTGGGGAAATAATATAATAATATAAATATATAATAATATAATATATAATAATAATAATTCAAACTTTTATGATGGTCCAACAGAGGAGCCTTATGAAGAACAAATAAGATTTAAGAAACTTCCCTTTATAAACAACTTAACCCACTTAATTGTATCTCTCTTTAAGGACTTTAAACACATACAAATTGCAAAGTACAATTTGCTAAAAACGATAACTTTTTTTCTAAAGTTAAAGATAATACTCCTTACTTGTACAGTACTAATGTTATTTATCAGATTTCTTGTTTGGAGTGTCAGGGTTGTTATATAGGTCAAACATCGCAGTGGCTCAAACAGCGAATTACACAGCACAAAAGTGATTGCCGCCTAGGCAAAAATACACCCGCTCCTGTCGATCACCATTTAAAAACTAATTATAATTTTGATTTAGATAATGTTAGGATTTTAGATAACCAAAGTAACTACAAGAGTAGATTATTCCTTGAAATGTGTTACATTAGGAAAAACAAACATTCTATTAACTACAAATCTGATACTAGTCAACTTAGTAATATTTATTCCTATATTTTGAATTGAATGTAACTGTCCCACACTGTATATGGTTGGTTATTATAATGTGTTAAATATGTTTTTTATTTTGTTTTAAAAAAGGATAAGTATTTACGTTTTTTTTTAATGTTTTTATCATTCAGAAATGTATATTTTTATTACAAGATATTTTATTTTAATTTACATTACCATGTTGAGCGTGTTGTTGGTTTTAAGTGTTGTGGAATAACTCTATTTCTGTGAGTAAAGTTTTTTTGTCAGTATTTATGCATTCTTTTTAATGTCTTTTTAAATTTTTAACTATAACTTTATTATGTATACTCTTTTAATGTGTCCTTTTCTTTACCTTTGCTTGTAGTTTACTTCTCCTGAGGAAGCTATTAAGCAATGGCGAAATATAGAGGTATTTAAGAAAAAGGAGTTTCTTTTAATTAATCCAGAGACCGCAAACCCGATAAATTTCCTCAATAATTTATATCGTACGGTCGAAAATACATACAAATTTTGTTAAATTTAATACATTTGTTTAAATTTTGTTTAGATTTATAATAATTTAGAGTAAAAATCGTTATTCTTTAATTTTATTTCAAATATTTGATTTATAAAAAAAAGGGCTTAATGGATTTAATCAAAACTTTGTAAGGTTTTTGTGGGCATAATAAACTTTAAAAGTCACATGTAACATTACTGGTTTTTTCAATATTTTTAATTACTTGCTTGATTATCCTTAAAGCCATTTTATTCTTGATTTTTACTTTCTGTAAAATAAATATGTATATATATATATATATATATATATATATATATATATATATATATATATATATATATATATATATATATATATATATTTATTTTAACCATAGCCGATTTTTGTAGAAAATTAATTTATGATTTTAAAACCCTTTTAATTTTGTTGTGCCATTAGTGGTTGCTGAGATATTGATGGTACTAGACGAAAAATCCTTATTTATTCAAATTTCAATATCTCAGCGTGAAATGGTCGTATTTGGTTTCTAGAAAAAGGAAATTAGAGCTGAAATAAGAATATAACTAATACATTTACTGGTCAAGTTAAAAATAAAAATTAAAGTTTTTGAGCAGAACAAAAAAAACGATAACATAAAAAAAATAGGTTTTTAGTAGGATTACCCAAAACAGATTGCTTGAAAAGATCTTAAAACAAGAAACTTTAGGCTTTTTATTGCTTTTTTTTAGTTTGTTGTACGACCATTTTTAAGCGAAATACAGCCACTTCAAAAATCATAAAAATTTAGAGTTTTTTGTATTCTTAATTTTTTTCACTAGTGTAAAATCGGACGGAACACGTGTTTTCTGTTAACTAACCATAAATAACTTATTGTTGTTTATTGCTAAATGTTGTTTTTATTTTATTTCTTTAATTTTATTTATTAAAAAAATTAGATATGTATCCGACAACATTTGAAAGATTTTGTAAAAAAATTACGTATAAGTAAAATGATGGTTAACAGAAGGGATAAGTGCAGCAATATTTTATTTATATTTGTATTTTATTTATATTTGTATTTAATGTATATTTGTATTTCTTAGGACATAACCTTTGTTTGTGATTACTTTACTTTATATTTTTTAGGATGTTATTCTTGGCATTTTATGGGGCAATATTTTTCAATTGTTACTTGTTTTTTTCAACTTGTCTTTTGTACCACTTTTCTACTGAACCTCACAGTTGTAATACTAGGTGTTAAAGGAAGGTTTTCGCTAAAATATTATATGGCTTTTAGTAATTACCTTTTCCTAGTATTTATTATATTAATTCGCTTTTTATTTAAAAATAATTACATTTGTTCATGTATTTTCTTTATCTAGTTATAATTGGCCGTTTATGAAATTTTTTTAAATTGGCTTTTTAAATTTGCGTTTGCGTGACCACAAAAGTGTAAAATTTATTCCACAAAATATAGGCTACTTTGTTTTTCATCATATGCATATCGCATTATGCTTAGTTTACTAACTACTACTTTTGTTAGCATGTATTTAACTTGTCGAGATAACATATTTAATAATATTTACCATTATTAATAGATCGCATTAAGAAAAGTAAATAATTATGTTTTTTCTATTAAATATATTATTAGTTTTTGCTACTTTTAATAAACCTAACAATATCTTAAACACTTCTGGTTTAACAAAAAAAAAAATATATAACTTACAAATAAGATGGAAAAAAAATGTTATGTTTAGTTTCTGTAGCATTTCTGGTAAAAGAGATAATAATTGTATTTTTGTAATCTAGAAACAAAGGAAAAATAAGTAAGTTTAAAAAAAATCACATAACTTTTTTTTAATGTCATTTAATTTATTTTTACCAAAACTATGCAGGCTAATTTAAAATAAGACAAACAAAGCGTATACGATGTTTTTGTTTAATTTTTTTGTTAAACCCTGTTTTTTTAATATTTACCAAAAGTGTCACATTAGGTTATAAACATCTATATATTCTATCAAAATTCTAAAATCAAATAACACTTTTAAACCAAATGACAAACTTGTTAGTAATTTCTTTATGTTTTTAAAGTTACGTTATGTGAAGACATACAGTGTCTCCTAAAAATGTTCAGACAAGAACAAAAAATGTAAAGTAATTAGGTAAATTTCTTAATTAAATATTTTAAATTTAAAAAAAAACACTATTAAAATGTCAATTTAATCTTATTATAATTTTCATTAAAATCTTTAGACACATTTTTGCAGACTCAATAAAAACTGGATAAATAATACTGATATTTTTTGTGAGATGTATTTTTTATTTTTTTATTAGGTTACCAGTAGCCAGTTAAATTATATTTAAGGGCAAGCTTAAAATACACTCATTTTTCAAAAAGAAAAAAAAATACTTTTGAAAAAAGACAGTATTTTTTTGCCTAAGTAAGAATACACTTGATAAAAATAAAGCAGCGATATGAAAAAAAATGATATTCCAAACCGCCCTCCAAATTTATTGTTGACTAAAAGGAACCTAGTTGATAAATTTTAAAAGAAGTCTACATTGAAACCTTAAAATTAGTGGTTTAAACCCCAAAATCTTTTAAGCAAACCATTATCACAAAGTAGTGAGTTTTAAAACTGTCCGTCGCTACATTAGGCCGAGTAGCTAGAAAAAGTTTTGGCGTTGCAGCAACAATATTAAAGTTCGATTTAATTTTGCCAAAGAATACCTTTTTCATATCTTCAAATTATTTAAATGACAATATTTTTTAAGAGAAGTTAAAATTTAACAGTTTTTGTTTTAATGGATGTCAAATGTTGTGGAGAAAAGCGAACGGGGAGCTGAGAACACAAAATGTCTGTCCCACTGCTAAACACGAATGTGGCTCTGTCAAGATGTAGAAGTGTAATTTATTATTGGGTGTAAGTTAAGTGGTTGTTATTAAGGAAATAATATACAAACATAAATATTTTCACATTTTAAGACAAAATCTTGTAAAAAGTGCAAGAATATGGACATTTTGGCTTCATTTAAATTTAATAAATACACCGACTCAATAGTTATCGTAAAACGATACCCAAACAGCAAAAACTTTCCGATGAGCAATCCACCATATAAGTAATGCACGGGTCTCGCGATGCTTTATGTCCGCTCCACAGCTTAACCAATGTTTGTTAGTGTAGCCCAGCTCTGCAGCGAGGATAGTGTGAACGCATGCTTTACTTATATGGTGGATTGCTCATCGGAAAGTTTTTGCTGTTTGGGATATACTAATATTTATTTTTATTTTCATGTCCCTATATTTTCTAAATAAAAAATTTGTATTTCCTTATTTACTATTTTAAATAAACCATACTTTTTTAATAATCATTCAATTTTTCGGTTGTTAACTTGCTATAGAAATATTATTTTATTTAATTTATATTTTATATAAATAATTAATTTTCAATTATTAGTTTTTTGATTTTTCAAAAATCTTAATATATACCAAATCAAATATTTGTGGGAGCAACTTTAACTAGATACTTTGATTTTTTGTTTAAAAATATATTTTTTGGCAGCTCTCTCTGGTAATACTAACAATTTAAACAATGCTTTCTTTATAAAATATAAAGTCAACTTAATTATTATTTTTGCCTCTTTATGGAGATTGTATTTCTGTTGAATACAGGTAAATCATTTTCCGTTACATTGTGTCTGATTTAAATTTCCATTTGCCACATAACGTATTCAGTTACAACTAGAAAAGCTTTGTACCTGTAACATTGTTTTGAAATGTAAGTGAGCGTTCTATGATTTAATAATCACAGAAATAACTAGGTTTTATATTTGTGTACAAAGCACTGTAATGCAATATTAATAATAATAATTGTTTTTTGTTGTTTAAATAACACCGTTGACACCTGCAAGGCTTACGTTACTTTAAAGATAATAAATAATAATTTGCAGCACTCCAGAATAAATTGTTGGATTTTTAGTTTTAAAGTGTTTGATCTTTATTTACCTTCTTTAATGCCAAAAAGCAATAAATGTCCCAATATTTACGTGTACTTTTTGCGCTAAATTTAAATATTGTATTTTGCATCCATACATTTATCCATTCACTTGAAGAACTACTGTAATATATTAGGTTTATAGGTTTTTTTTTTAATTCTTCATTAATGTGGTTATATTGGAGTTTAAACACTTTGAAACTATCCTTCTTATACATATATTATATTTTAATGTGTTTCTAATATATAACAGTTACAGATTTTTCTAAAATTTTTAATTACTTTTTTTACTTTAAAAGAAATAATATTTTATAATTATATATATTTACATTTTATTTACTTTTTATGCCCACGTTGATTTTTTATGCTATTCCTCAATTAAATATAGTCCCTAAAAGGTCTGTCCAAGATAATATCATAGATTTCTTAAGCTATAATCAAACTTTCTAACCCAATTTACTTTAATAGAATAGTACAAAGTGTCAAAAATTTAATTTTATTTTAATATTTTTTAGTTTTTTTTTAAATTATTTATTATGTCTATTTATTATAAATTTAGGCTTAAGATTTTTTTTTAAAAGTAAATAATTGGGATTTCTCATTGCCCATTTGAAAAAATTCCAGATAAAACGTTTTATTTCATACAAAAAAACATCTACTAAATTATGTTAAGCTTTCTCTCGGTCACTTTAAAAGTTCTGGACAAAATACCACTACACAATCTTTGTGCCAAAATACAACGCTTTGTGTCAAAGTATTCAATTTATTCTTTTACCTCAACACCTTGTATACCCTTTACAGAAATCCGGATGACCTGGACGAAGCGTAAAGAACTGCTAAGGATTTTTTAATTGAATAAAATATTTTTTAATAAATATTAGAAAATAGAAATTATCTGCTAATACCTCAATAACACAGCCCCACAAAAATAAAAAAGTTGGTGGTCCGAAAGCCTAGACCAAGATATCTTTATGTTTTTGGTGTCGCTGAATGCGAATCTGAAGTCGGTTTAACCCTATCAGGTCAGGATCAAGGGTTTTTTAAGGTCAGTCACAGCCCAACAAGTAAAAAAATTGCAGGCCCTAAAGACCAGACCATGGTATATTTTAGTTTTTGGGGTCACTGAATCCAAATCTGGGGTCGGTTTGACCCTATCAAGGTCTTTTCAAGGTCAGATCATCAAAATTTATCAAAAAAAGACCACAATCGTGGTATTTTTATGTTTTTGGAATCGCTAAATTCAATTCCGGGGTCAGTTTGAATCCATCAGATCACGTTCAGGGTCATTTCAAGATCAAATTATTAAATTTTATTAAAAATAGACCTTAGTTATGATAAATTTATGTTTTCGGGGTCGCTGAGTCCGAATCCGTGGTAAAAATCGACTCTATAAGGTAAAGATCAAGGTCATATCAAGATTAAATTATCAGAAGTTATCGTAAATGCACCAGAATCACGATACCTTGGGGTTTTTAAATTAACAATATTCGCAAATTTGAATTTATATCGACTAAAAATCTCCTAATACTAAATTTAAAAACATTTATAACAAAATATTTAAAAATTACTTAAATAAAATTGAAAATGTTATTCTATGTATCTCGCAAACGATTAACTTTCCGACCCAGATAAATTGCGTTAGATCGTTTAATTTTGCCCAAAGTGTTTATGGTATCATTTTTTTAAGATCTTTTAAAAACACCATGTATATTTTAAAAAATTAAAATGACAATTAACAATAACGTTTTTAATTTACAAAGTAAAAAAGCATAATTTCAAATAAAACACTTTTAAATATAATATTATTTCACCATTTAAAAGATCAATTAAACAGCTTTTAAAAAGGTCCACATATGATAATATATCTAATTTTTAATAGTGGCCTAAGCACCCTTTATATTTGAAGACCATTAAAAAGTATTTAAACAAGCTTTAAGAAAGCCTTTCTCTTATACTTTAAGATAGATACATACCTTTTTAAACGGTCCTATAACTTTTTCCATTATTACAAAGTCTGTTGCATTTTTAAATTATAGTAATTTAAGCTAAAAGTTATAGTCTAGTAAAGATGTTGATTTTCTACAAAAAATAGTTTAAAGTCTCCCAAAATATTGGCGTAAACCATCTAGAATGACATCAAGAAAAAGACATATTTTTATTTTTTTATTACTTTTTAATACAATTGTTATTAACCAAAAACTGAAAAAAATACCCGTCTAGCTTTTGCAAAATCAAAAAACGTTACTATTGCTTTATTGTAAAAGCACTTATGTATCACTAATTTTAAAGTTTTATGGTTTATAAGTTTTATTGACAAACAAATTATTTATACAGATTATATTGTGGTGGAAAGGATAATACATTGACCCTTAAAATCACAGATTTCTAATGGCCCAACTGTAGTGTGCATTAGTACACGCATTGCAATATGGGATAGAAAGTAATTTTTTTGCCAAAACTCTAAAACATACCAATCTACTTAAAATTAGGTGCTTTTTACTAGAAAAATATTATGCATTATAGCAGCTGGTTTTTGGGGAAAGAAAATGTATTTATGTACTGGGTGTCGATTTATAAATTTACACCCCTTAACTTCATTATTATTAATTGTACAAAATTAACAAAAATATCAGCTTGTTTGGTTAATTATGTAGTTTTCTAATTAGTTATCGGATTTTTATTATCTTATGTTATATACAGGGTCCGACAACAAGTATGAATATTTTAAATGGAACACCCTATATATTATATTACTACTGAAAAGATCTTTTAGAAAGCTATAAAAATATTACATTTGATATGTCTATCTTAATTAATTTCAAAAATATAACCATTTAAATCTGAAAAATAGATTTTAATTGTCATGAAAAGCGTAATAAATTTACTTTCATCTAAATTTTCTAGTTTTTAACGTATAAAAAAATAAAAAACTGTGTTTGGTTGGGTCCATTCTTCACTACCTGTATCTCTCATCATAATCCTTTGAACGTATACAGAAAAGAAAAATAATATTTTTTTAATGGAAAACCCTGTAAGTTCAAAAAAACTTGTATTTGTCCTTACACTCAGAAGTAGCAAAAAGTAAGAAGGCGAGTGTTAGTACAAAAACTGATAAAGAAAACAGTAAAAAAATCTACAAAACAAGCGATATTTCGCGAAACATAACAATTGCTTTTGTTATTTAAATTCTATTACTTTTTTTAGTATACTTGGCTAATAATAAACATATTGTTAGTACATAAAATGGTGTATATTTAATATATTCATGTTAACATGGGTAGGAATAACATACATTATTTTAATTTTTGCGGCAATACAAAAACACTTTTCTTCATTTATAAGAATAAATGTTTTGTTTAAAAAAACAACTTTCTTCTAAACTTAAAAGAAGTCGTTAAATCCTGTTATGTTTTTTGTACATGTAGTTTGGAGTATCTACTTTTAAATACACAGCCTGCGCCATTAAAATTTTTAAGTTGCTTTTTGGCCACAATAATGGATTTCTATCCCGTAGTGCGTTGCTAACTAAAATGACCGCAAAAATATATTGTTTTTTATTGAGCAAACATTGATGATACGTAGTATTATCACTAAGCCATTGATAAGTGATAGCTTAAATATGATAAAAGTTTTTAAAAAGCCTAAAGTTAAGAGAATAATAATTCCCGGAATTGTAGCTCCAATATTTATTTATATTTTGTAGTTTACGGCTCTTGTGGCGGTTTGGAAATATGCGCGCTGCCACTGTATTAGGCATAATTTAAAAATATTTTTTTTTTATTTAGTTTTAATTATAAGATTTTTAAAAAATTATTAATGTAATCTAGAAACTTTAGAGAATATGATTACGTAAAAATAAAAGTTTTATTAATATGTTTACAAAAAATTTGTTAAATAATAGTTTTTACAGGTTTTGGTTTTCCTTAAAGGCGGTTTAAAAGTTTAAAAAATTATTTAATGAATAATAATTATTTATGTTTAAAGTTAGAAAAAAATTAATAACGGTTCTAAAACAAATATTCTTTAATTTAATTTTCAGCTATTACTAATTTTATATTTTTTTTAGGCATTATAACTAATTATTTTACATTTTTTTATGTCATTTGTCTATAAACAAATAAACCGGTCAATAAGTAAAACTGAACACCCTGTTTTTTGCGCCAAATTAACGGCTTATGAGACTTTTAAACTTTAACCGATTTTTGAATTTATTTTATTTTTTATCAAAATTAAAAAATATTTTTTACCACACAGAATTAACTGTATTATTACCTCGGGATGTTTTCGCAATTTTTATTATAAGTTTACTTTGAAAGAAATTACAGAGAATTATTCAAAAGAAGTGCATTTTTGCAAATTTTTTCATATATATTAAGATATTTTTATTGTTTAAATAGAAACTATTGTACCCAGTAGGACTAGCAATAATAAATGCACTAAAATAGACAGATGCATTATATAGGTTGTTTAAAAATTAAGTGATGCACTGAGCAGCTTCAAGTTTTATAAGAATTTTATGAGTCCCAAATCTAAAAATTAAAAAATAAATTGTTTTGACCACATAGTTCTATTCATTTATTTAATCTTTCGGGATGATTTTGCAATTTTTATTAAAAATTTTTTTTTAGGGTTTTTGGGTTTAATTGAACTGTACCTAGTTAAAAACTGGAAATAAAGATAATAAAAAAATTAAATTAATTAATTATTAAGAATTTTTGCATGTTTTTTTTTTGTTGGATTACAAACTTTCTTTTAGAATTATGATTAAGTAAAATACAGTGACGATAATTTTAAATTGTAATTTGTAAGAGTTTCTATGTATGTATTAAAAATATGAATTTTCTAATTTTCGTATTTTTAAAAATTAGCCTGGGACTAATTTTGTTTATTTTTTATTTTTAATAAAGTTAGTTTTTTTTTTATTAAAGTTAATTTTTCTATGTTGCCTTTATTTTTTTTTAATAGGCTTAATAATGGATATATATTTTAAAAATATTACCGTATATTAACCATTACTACTAAAAAACAGCAAACATGCATGGGAAACAAGAGATAGAAAGTTACAAATTACACAAACACAACATTCTAACTTTTATGAACTTTCAGTTAACAGCCGGACTGCCTTTAAACCTTTAACTACCACCAAGTACATGTGTAATTAAAACGTAGATTGAACTTACCGGGACGATCAAAATTACCTTGCATATAGGCCCAACTTTTATCCAGAATTAATTTAAATTTAGAAGACGCAAAAAACCTGCAAAAATTGTAATAATAATTAAACACACCTCGCGTTTCATTTAAAATATTTTAAAATGTATATTTATTTTACTGGTTTAAAAAAATATATTAAAATTAGACCTGCCTGGTTTTGTACCTAAGACTTGAAAAAAGAATTGGATTTTTATACTATACTATACCGTGGGCCCACAAGATAACTATCAAGCCTGTTCTTTTCTTAAGAAGTATTACACGATTTTAAAATTTTGGTCGGATATATGGTTGGATAGGATGCGGATTTCTAATGATTCAGATTTTGTGTGGCACATCCGGTTTAACCGTAGAGCTATCAGCTTTTCTATTTAAAATGAAACACCTTATATATTTTTCTAAAAATAAATTCTACAGGCAATTCAAAGAAAATACATGGTATACATATCTTAATTAGTTTTTGAGAAGATGGCGTTTAAAAATGTCATGTTAACTGTCATTTAATAAAAAACAATGATGAAAAAAAAGGTCTTATGCGATTTTTTACACTAATATTTTAATAAACCTAATGTTCTATTACCAAAAATAAATTTAATTTTCTCAAGCCTTAAATTTAAACCTAACACTTATTTCTTAATCTTTTTGTTAATTATATCCTATCTCTTAACCCAATAGTTTTTAAGATATTCATAGCAACTTCTTATAGCGTGATAATAAACAAACTTTATGTTTACACAAACAGGCTTGTGTAACCAAACATTAAAGTTAATTTATTATCTTGCTATAAAAGTTGCGCCACAAAGATGTACACCATGTGGGCAAGTACCTTAACAAACAGTGCGTTGAGAGATAGGGATTTCGAAACAAAAACAGTGTCAGTGCTAATGCGCTAAAATAGTACTCTGAATAATTATAATTTAGTAGTACACCATGTATAGTAGTATCAGCACAAATTTTAATAAAAATGCAGTGTTGTCATATCTTTGCAACTAGTAAAAAAATAATTTTAGAAATTTCGAATCTTTGGCACGTGTAATTCTTGCAATTAAAAGGGCATTTCGATTAAAATCAAATGTATGTACGTGTAGCGCAAAAATGGGAAATCTGGCAACAATGTCACTCTCACTGTAAAGTTTTACTGCTTCAGAAACCCCCAAATAATAAACTTGGGCCGCGATTCGAATTGTGCTCACAGCATTTACGACGTAAAGACTGCTAACGTGCGGTCCGATTTAAGTGAGCGGGCCAACGTCTGTTTGCAGTATTATTAATTTAGACACCTTCTGACTGTGTTTACGAATGTAACAGGTTTAACATAACCTAACAAAGCATTTTTAAATATAAACATGAGTGGAGCATGTGATATAACTGATGAAGATGGGAAAAATTCTTGTATTACAAGCATTTTCCGCAATCGAGAAAAGTAATAATAGATAAATTTTATTTTGGACGTTTGAAATATTAGACACAAATCACGACGTCAAATAAATTGCGCCAAAAAACGTCGATGCTTACACTGCTAACGATCCGACCCGTGAGTACTGTCAGCACTAGGGTGTGACGTCATATGTGGCCTCATAGCGTCGACAACGCTAAAGGTAAGCGTAAAAAGCACAAATTGGACCGCGTGTTGGTACGCTGTGAGCGCTGTGAGCATAATTCGGACCGCGACCTTCGTAAACGTTGCTTAAGCAATTTTAAAGATATTAAAGCGCTTCCGTATTGTTTACCGAAAATGTGATGTTGTCATATTTTAGTAAGTATTAAAAATCAGATATTAAAAATTTGTAATTTTATTAGGTTTAAAATTTCCATCTTATTGCGATAATAATAAAAGGGTCTTCCATTAAAAAATAGCTATAGCACAAAACTGGAAGTTTTGCAATGGTATCGGCATCACTGTTAAATTCTTTTTATTCAACACCTTTAAGATACATAATTTTGTAAATGCAGCTTAATTATTTTAAACGATAGTTAAGAGTCGTAGTACTTTTTGCCAGTCCAGGATATTAAGAACCCCGCACAAATTCCATGAAGTTGTGCTCTCGGTTAAATTCACTAAAACTTGGCATAGAGGTAGACTCCCAAAATTAACTCCAGACCAGAGTTGAAAGAATATTTTATATTCAATACCATACAATACAATATTTAAACAATGCCCAGACCCAACAAGTTCCAAAGGTTGTTGAGACATCATGGTGTATGGTACCCGGCCAAGTAAGGCAACATGGTGTGTGATACCGGGATCTGGGATTGATTTTGGGGATTGCGCCAATTGGGACCTTTGATCAACTGAGCGCTATCTCTGTGCAAAAATGCAGATAAATACAGGGTGATTCAAAAAACATATGCCATCGCTTAAGGGAGATTCCTTAGCCAAAAATAAGACAAAAATGTCATGTGAACATGGGTCCGCAAATGTTTTGTTTCCAAGATACAGGGCTTTAAATTTTTTATAATTTTTCTTTTTTTTTAAATATTTTTAAAACTACGCCAGCGATTTGGCTAAAATTTGGTACGTAAGGTACATTTATTAGTAGGCATATTTTGACTATAAGGAATTTGCTATATTTTTACCAGAGGCGTACTTGTGGGGTAGACACAAAATACTTTTTAATTAAAACATGTACGCCACTGATTTTAATAAATTTTGAGAGCGCAATTAAATACTTTACTAAATGCTTAACAAAACTTGTCTCCTAGCATTTTTTCGAATTTCGTTTGGTTTTCGGGATATATCTACGTAGAGCTATATAACACTCAAAGAAGGCTAAAAAAATCATTGCTTTAAACTTGACAAATTGGCTATTGTATTACCACTGCTTAAATTTTTGTTCTAACTCATTAAAAATGCCATTTATTATATATAGTTTGTCAGAGTTAACAGGTAGGTTGTTAATTTATGCTGAAACCAGACAAACTCAAGAAAAGCCGTCAGACTTTCTACTGAGAGTTACCCTAGTAAAATCATTTTTGAGTACATCGTAAGGCGTTTAAGAAAAACTGGCTCTAAAAGTAAATTCTGGGCGTTCAAGATTTCGTCGTACAGTTCAAGCTAAAGAAGCAGTATTAAATTCGGTAGAACGTGATCCTAATATCAGTACCCGAATAATTTCCATTGAACTACGAAACATTTCTCAAGCTTCGGTAGTACGAGTTTTGCAAGAACAACAACTAAAACCATATCATTTTACAAGGGTACAAGAACTTTTACGGGATTATGGCCCTAGACAAGTATTTTGCCAATGGTTTCTTATTCAGCTGCAAAATGACCGGCGTTTTTTAAATATGTACTTTTTACTGACGAGGCATCTTTCACACGAAGAGGCATTATAAACTTTCATAATAATCATACATGGGCGGAAGAAAACCCTCACGCTTTGCAGACAACAAATTTCCAACATCAATTTTCTTTTATTATTTGTGCTGAAATTGTTGGAAACAAAATTATCGGACCTGTAGTTCTACCGAATAAATTAAATGGAGCGTCTAACCTTAATTTCCTAATAAACGAATTGCCCGATATTTTGCCACTTTATCTAAGAAACAATAACAGAATATGGTTCCAACATGATGGAGCACCACCACATTTTGCGGCTGAAGTAAGAAGATTTTTAAATGAAGCGTATGGTCCTCGCTGGATTGGTCGTGGAGGACCAGTCGCATGGCCACCGAGGTCACCAGACATCAATCTCTTAGATTTTTATCTTTGGGGACATGTTAAAGAAATTGTTTACAAAATAGTCGTGAATACGAGGCAGGAATTGTTACAAAGGATAGAGGTAGAGTTGAAACAATAAGACAAAAACGTACTATTTGCGCAAAAGTACGCAAATCTTTAGGACGAAGACTAAGAGCATGCAACGAAGCTGAAGGAGGACATTTTCAGCATCTCATTTAGCCACTTTTTAAGTTAAATTGCAGGTTAGTTTTTTTGTTTTTTAAATTAAAGCACTCTTTGATGAACTTAACGTAGATGGAGGTTAGTAGCTGCAACCCCTATTAAAATCGCAAATATCCCAAAAACAAAACGATATTTGAAAAATACCAAGAAACAAGTTTTGTTAAGCATTTAGTAAAGTATTTAATTGAGCTATCAAAATTTATTAAAATCAGTGGCGTACATGTTTTAATTAAAAAAATATTTTGTGTCTACCACACAAGTACGCCTCTGGTAAAAATATAGCAAATTCCTTATAGTCAAAATATGCCTACTAATAAATGTACCTTATGTTCCAAATTTTAGCCAAATCGCTGGCGTAGTTTTAAAAATATTTAAAAAAAAAGAAAAATTATAAAAAATTAAACGCCCTGCATCTTGGAAACACAGTATTTGCGGACCCATGTTCATATGACATTTTTGTCTTAATTTTGGTTAAGGAATCTCCCCTTAAGCGATGGCATATGTTTTTGAATCACCCTGTATATCTCTTAAATACTGTAACAGGTTTATTTTTAGATTTCTGGGAGCGCGGGGGATCAGGGATGGTTTTAGACGGTTGCATCCAATAGAACTTTTAATCAGCATGCTAAAAGAGCTACCTCTTTGGCAAGTTTCAGCGAATTTAGCCAATGGCACAACTTCATAAGGTTTGTGCGAGGTTTCTTAGTTAATATTTGTATTTGGTATTTGAATAAAATGCTAAAATAAATAGTATAAAAAAAAAGACCAAAACTATGCCAAAAATAAATTATATTATACTTAGTTGCAAGAAAATACTAATAAAATATATACCGGATCAGTTAAATAACGTGACACATAGTCAATGTGAGGAAAAGAGACAATCTAAAGTGAATACCCGCACATAAAAATTTCTGATTTGATTAGTCACGTGCATCGTTTTTCTTGCTCTATTGGCCGATATTCCAATACCAGTGTGCTTTACCAGTATATATTATTTTGAACTTAAAAAAATATATTTTACGTGTACCTTACCAAGATTAAAATCATTAGTTTGATTCCTAAAATTTGCGCAAATACCGATTTAAGTTAACTACGTCGTAAAAAGTCTAACCAGTTTTAGGTGTAAGACTTTTTCTCTTGAAAGCACTCGTTGTTGGGCTTCATTATTAATGTGACGTAGGTATACCCTAAATTAAAAGTAATGGAATAAGTAATTCAATTGTAAGATTTTAATTATGAAGCTTATGTGAGGAGGGGATTTGCAAACCGCAGTTTTTGCATAAGAGATTATTTTGGGAAAAATAGTTTTTTGTTGCCCCCTTAAATAAAATGTTAAGCATTTTTAAGAAGTTTAGATAGAATAAATACAGTTTATACATACATATACTATATAAGTTTTAAATCTTTTAAGATAGAGAAGTGAATATTATTATATTGATATTGGACATAATTGGCTAATGCATTTACTTGTTTTTGATATTTTTGCTTTAACCAAAATGGCTGCTACTGGTCAGATTCTAAATGGGACTCTCAGCAAACTTTATAATATTTTAACAGCATACAACATTTTGAATACAATGACACACCATATGTCATTTTCTGGACCCTTCTGCTTTTAAAATTTATATAATAAGGCTAAAGCGGTATTTTTTTTTATTAGGCAGGCTTGAAAACATAGATTTGATCGTTGTTTTTAACGACTTTTTCAGATAGAGGAAAAGTTTTAAAAATCATATATAAGTTTTGTTAGATATCCTGAAAAAGCATTTTATTTTAAACAATCTAGAACCACATCATAGTATTTTAAAAAAGTTTTTTCCAAATTAAAAATAAAAAAATAATTTTTAGTCAAAAAGCTATTGACTTTTAATTAGTATTTATATATATGGTTTGAAAAAATAGAGTTAAGACCACAAATAGGATTTTTAAACTTTTACTTTGACGATCATATTTATTTATGCATGGCAACTTGACACAAAATTAAAGAAAAAAATTTTGGAGTTTGCAAAAAGAGCTGATTTTTTGCCTCCCTCCCTAGAAAAATTTAAGTTTTAAAGCTCCATTTGTATTTTTTCGTAAAATTAATGAAATTTTACCGACAAATCTAACATTTTGCAAAATTATCTGCTATTTTTATAAAAATATTGCCAGTTAAAAGAATTCCACCCTAAAAATTTTTTATGCAAGATTTTCAGATGCCTAAGTATCATGGAAAATAAGATAATTTGCGAATTTAAAATTTGTTGATAAAATTATAAATAATTCACAAAAAGAATAAAAAAGATTCGCTTTCAAAACCTAGATTTTTCTAGATGGGGAGGGGGAGCAAACCAAAATTCAAAAATTTTTTGAAAATTCCAAAATAAAAATTTTCTTTACTAAAGTGTTCCTCTTAGCATCAATAGCATCTGGTATAAATTTGGTATGGGTCCCATGTCTCAGTTTTTAGATAAACTAAATTTAAAAATCCTGGCGACGCCGACGCCCATGTCAATACTGCTTGATATTAAAAAAAATGGTTGAAAAAGGTGTTTAGATTTTATTTTTAGGCAGCTCTGCAAAATTTGAAATCAATATTAAAAAGATAATAATAATTAAAACAAACATTATTACAGAGTTCATAGATACTTGGTAAAAGACCATGGTTAAAAAGTTAATAGCCCTTGGGTTTTTTAACAATATTTAACAAATTTGTTTGTATACGTCGTATTTGCAATTTAAGTCCTTTAAAAATTTACATACGTAAAATAGAGCACACTATATGTATAATAAAATAGTTTTATATGCATATTAAATTGTTACGATCAAGTTATTTAAAACTTTTGCACTATATTTGTTATATGCCATAAAAGGCGCATATGGACATAGTTCTAAAACCTAATATAAAAATTTACGAGTCCTCTCAGATGTGATTTTTAAGATTTCAGTAGAAATGTTTTGACTTTTGCTAAGTTTATATTTTATTGGTCGTCTAGCTTGCAGGACTTTTTTATATTTAAATAAAAATTTATGAATAATATTACTTTTAACAATACTTTTTGGTTATGTTTTTTATTAACATGCGTTATGGTTGTATGGTATGGAAATGTGAAAAATTACCTAATTTTAAATTTCTACTGGCATCTGTGTTATGCAGGATACTTTGGTAATAAAGACTTGCCGTTTCTGGCAAATACTTAAACCTACGGTTACTTATATCAGTTATTAGTTTTGTTAAGAGTTGCAAGGGGCAAATAATTATAAAATAATTTATTTTTAGTAACTTGTATTAAATCGTTTATTTCAAAAACCCGTTAAGTGCACTTAAATTTTTGACGGTAGGTACGCGATCAACAAAACGTACAACTTGATACCTAACACACTCCGTCTTGCATTAAGCTTAAGACTGCGCAAGCAAAACGGTGGAAAATTCAAATAGTACTTAATAATTTTCCAAAACAGAATTTATTTGTATTAACAGCTTAAGACTTATATTTTGTAAAAAAACAAATCTCTTGCACTTGATTTGTTTCTGCAATAAAATAAAATTATCTCTAGAAAGAGAAAAAAAAGCGGCTAAAAAAATCCGATGCCGTAGTATGACGATCCCACCTAATTTACCTTTGTCCAAAAGTGAATGATTTTGGAAATACAGGGAGTTAAAAATTTGTTTTGGTTTTGGGCGTTTATAAATAGTAACGGGTGTAGGTCAAAATATTTGGCTAAAGAAGGTTTCGAAAAGGAAGAAAAAAGAATTTGCTTTTATTTTATTGTAAACAGGTGATGCACCCGCCGTATTTTGCACAAATTATAAGCAAAATAAGTTTTTGTGCCACTTTGTATATAATTTTTAGATACATATTCTTATTCTTAAATATATTTTACATGAAAGCGTATTCTTGGTAATAATTTTCTGTATGGTTAGGTCAAATACATACAGGGTGTTTTAGAATTAGATGCTTGTCTCTAAGAGTTTTAATCATTAAGTGGTTTTAAATAGACGTTAAAATAAACCTATGTCATTAAAATTTTACCCCCAGAATCTTTGGTCATTAAAGCGGACTCTTTTACTGACTTTGAGAATTATTTCGGCATACTTTTTAGAACAGACGTGTTTGGTGAAGTAAACATACAGGGTTACTAAATAACAATCACAAAATTTACTTCAGAAACACATTATAAACCGCTGCTTGACTGGTTTCTGCACCAACATCAATTTTTCTCCTACAGGCTTACGATAAATTACTACTGATTTTTACACAAAGACGTGGGTTTACATTATACAATGAAAAATCACTGTAAATCTAATTTTTACCAAAAATGTCAGCTGGCTGGTTTCTAAAATAAACGATTCCTTTGAGTTTACCCTTATATTAGAAAAAAACTAATATGTTTACTTTATCGCTTAAAATTATCAGTTTTTGCTTCTTCTTCTCAAAAAAGTGTGTATCGTATACCAAAAAACGGGTTTTTGAATTCCATTTTTTTTGTAGGTGTTGTAACCATTAAAACGGATGTTTAGATATTTAGTACAATTGTCACCTGTAAAATCAAGAAAAACTCTAAATTGGTTAGAAATTATATTTGTAATATTATTTCTTTTTAAATGCTCAAAAGTAAAACGTACGGCTGATAAATCGCCTTCCTAAGGCAAAACTGTTCTAATTTTAGGGGCGTTGCATGACCAAAATTAGGTGTGGGCAAATTCGCATCCCTCAGGCTCTTTTGTCGATGATCGAGGGAAATTAGGAAGCAAAATTCACAAATTCTTAAGTACTTAGAAAAACACAAAAGATCTACAGCAGATCTTCTTTCTTTCGTATCACACTGCTGGAATAAGTCTCTTGAGTTTCTAGGTGAGTCCCAGATCGTTGCTCTTGATATATCCAAAGCTTTTGACCAGGTCTGGCATGCCGCACTTCTTAATAAACTTCCCTCCTATGGTCTTTCAACTAAACTCTGTACTTGGCTCTCTAGTTATCTATCTGGCGGTCGTATATCAGTTATTGTGGACGGCCATTCCTCAAGCTTTCACCAAGTAAATGCTCAGTTCTGGCACCAACATTGCTTCTTCTTCACATCAACGACCTTCTCTCGTCCACAACTAATTCCATTCATAGTTTCGCCGACGATAGTACCCTTCACTCCAGTTTTCATGTTCCTAAACCCATTACTAAGCCTGACTTGGAAAACAAACGCGGAGCGATGCAGATATCTCTTTCGCAGGATCTTAATTTAATATTGGATTGGGGCGCTAAAAATCTCGTCCATTTTAATGCATCCAAAACACAATCATGTTCCTTGTCGCGAAGAGAGTCATCAAATACTCATCCTCTATTTATGAGCGGCCAAGTTTTACAGAGCAAAGACACCTTTAATCTTGTGGGCGCACATTTGAAAGTAACCTTAACTGGCATAAACACATTGTATCTATAGCCACGGCAGCTTCAAAAAAGCTTGGATTTCTCTTTCGAGCCAAAAAGTATTTTTCCCCTTCTAATTTATACATTTTGTATGTGTCCCAAATCCGACCTCCCTTGGAATATTGTTCTCATATCTGGGGCATGGCGTCCCCTACAACCCTAAGCATTCTTGATTCTATTCAAAGAAGAGCTATTCGTCTCATTAATGATCCTTCACTTACAGAAAGGCTCCCCTCTCTTGCACATCGTCGGGCTGTGGGGGATTTGTCGCTTTTTATAGGTACTTCCATGGCTTCTGCTCTGAAGAATTGTCCAGTTTAGTTCCTCCACTTACGGTTCCTAACAGAGAAACTCGTGGTTCCGCGCGTATGCATCCCTATACGGTCCAACTGGACAGGCCCCGAACTTCCCACTTTGTTCATTTTTTTATCCCTAGAGTTTCTAGGTTGTGGAACCTGCTGCCCGCGGAGGTCTTTCCTTCCCCCAAATCTTCAAGTATTTAAGTCCCGTGTCAACAAACTCCCTCTTACCTCGCTTAAGACACCTACGGTACGTTAGTATTTAGGCTTTTAGCCTTCGTGGTTTGTCCAAAGATAAAAAAGGCCCCCACCTTTGTTGTAAGGCCTTTTAAGCGTAGGCGATATCCCTTTTGTACTGGGAATAAAACTAAAAAAGTCGGCACCCTTTTATTCTCATGTCTCATTTCATATTTTAACCTTGCCGCCCTCAGACGCGAGGCGGTAAGCGTTACACTACTGCTTAATTGCAAAAATGTGTTGTTTTCTTTTTAATTATTGTTTTTGTTTTTGTTCCTTGTAGTTTAGTTTTTGAGAAACCGTTAAAAAATCTTGGTGTTTTATATTTGCCCTATTTGTCGGTATTTGTTAAAAAATATATAAGGTGGCCATTTAAAAATGTAACAGAGCTAAATTTTGGTCATTTGAGAAAAATAGTTCGGTCACATCCTTTTTATATTTTAGTAAAAAACATATTTTCGCCACTAGGACCCCCTGACTGCAGCCCTCTAGCAGGGGTGTAAGTTACCCCCAAAATTTTAAGTGGAACGAGGGATTTAGTGGTACATTATTTTAAGGGTCTTTTGATCCTAATTACAATCTGCCAAATTTAAAATTTCTGCTTTTATTTATTAATGTCGATAATGAATTACCTGTAAGAGCAACCTACTTTAAACCAAGGGGATATGATAAGGATTACACAATCTTTTAATTCATCTTTCAGGCAAAGGTGTGACTTACCCCGCATCTTATTTAAAAGCTCGTTTAACCCTAATTATATGCCCCTAGTTTAAAGTAGTTTGCTCTAAGAGTAATTTAATGCTATGGATTAAAAAAAAAGACAATTTGACATACTAGCGGGAATAATAGCAGATATTTTAAACTCGGTAATTGAAGTCAATCAAATAATTAAAATAGGTTATTACTTGACCTATCTTTTTATTTGAGATGTTGGGGATGAGTCTTATCCCTGTTAGACAGTTGTAGTTCAGAGGGTAAAAGTATTAGTAAGATCAAATGATCAAAATATGTAATGCTAAGGCAAAAAGTGATTTTTTAATTTATGGTAAAACTTTGATATTCGTTTTAAGCGTATTTAAAATGGTATATTTTACAATAATATAAAAATAGTAAATATTACCATATACTTTTAGCCACACATCAAATATTTCCATGTGTGGAAAGGGAACGATTCAAAGCGGGTAGAACAGTAACCGGTAGGGATAGGATAAGAAAGGCCGGCTTTTTAACATTTTCTAATATGGTGGCGCATTCGTCCATATTGTTGTTGCTTTAGTTGCGTAAAAACTTTTTAAAGTAAGGAAACGTGTATCTTAATATTTAACCATTTATATTTTAACTTTAACATTTTGTATTATCATTTTTTCATTTAACAAAGTGACGTCCTCAGCTTGTTTTTAGTTATACATTTTAAGTAACAAAGTATTTGTTTTTCTTCTTATTTTCTTTGTTTGCACTTTGCACTTTAAAAATTTATTATGTGTCTTTCCTTTTAATCTTCTAGAAATTTCTTTCTTAATTCTATTTTATAATGTCTGCACTGAAATAAGCTATGTCAAAGCGACCTTTACGATTTTCTTTATATTTTCATTAATCATTTTTAGATTAGAATTTTTTTTTGTTTAATATACAGTGTGCCCAGCAACTTAACTGACAAACTTTAAAAGGGGTATTTTCCCTCTTCTTATTTAATTAAAGAATAAATAATTAAGATACCTTTTACTGCGGAATTTGATAAAAACCATACGAAATAACCATGCTAACAAATTGTTGTTATTTATTTACGTAAAAACCGTACATCAAATAAAAATTTAAAAGATAAATTTTTTTAAACTAAATAAGAAATATAAAATATCATATTAAAAAAATGCAGTAGCGTACTATTTGTTTTCTTAAAAATCTTTACCCTAAATCCCTTATGGAAGACACTGATAATTTTTTCGCGAACATAGATCATTTATTAGAGAACTCTGGTATTCGCATGGCGGTAATAAATGATTTATGGTCGCAATTTAAAAAATAAACAATATGTTATGATAAGTAATATGAAAGAGATTTTACTGAAGAATTAAAAATAAAATAAAAAAGGTAAGTTTTTATTTAAAATGTTTGTCAAATTTCATTTTATTTTTCTAATAATTACAATAAAACTAAATTAAAGACATCTAAGTATTTCATTAAATAAAATGGAATATGTAACCACTTGTAAAATTAAAATATGTGATTTTTTTTTATTTTCAAAAAATATATTAAGCAAAAATAATGGCAGTATTTGATTTTATTTTAAGGTATTCTCTAGGCGCCAATATAGAATGAAACACGCTCTACAATATTTTATTAAAAGAGAATTTTATAGAGAATACACATATATAAAAAACAGTTGTATTTAAAATAAGAAAGTTGATAGTACTTAAAAAAATCTTATACCTAAAATGTGTATGACATTTTACAAGGGTTTTTTTATAGTCAGCATCAATATTCTCATTTGCATTCGTACTTGCAAATATTGAAGATGAATATTCGCATTTGCATTCGCTAGAATTCTAACATTCGTATCATCACTATTTTAAATAAAGTTTTTTGCCTAATTTTCATTGTGTTTTTTTTAAGTTTGTCTGGTAAGATAATGGAATGTGTAAAGCCTTTAGCTAAGTAATACTTTGCTTCTAATGATTATTTAATATTTTTCTAAAAAATTGTACTATTTAAAATAACTTAACTATATATTTTTTTCAGGTATAATAATTTATACAACTATTCTGAAGAAAAGCAAATTGGGGTAAGAACATGTGGTAAATTCTAATGAGTATCTGCTAAAAAGAAATAAAACTGTAATTTTTTAATATTGTAACCAATGGCTTAAGTAATAATTTTTGGTAAAAGAGATGACATTATTTATAAAAATAATAATAATAATGCCATAATGTTAAAAAGGAAATAATATTATAATATTTAAATTGGGTAAACTGGACTGTAATTTAAATTTACTTTAGCTTTAGGCACTTTTACCTTTTGTTCGGCATGAAAAAAAAACTAGTGGTTGTAACCAAAATAAATATGTTACATTTAACAACTCAACATTTTTCTTTTGTTTGTACATACAGTACAATAAGTACATACAGCATGAGCCGAACGGTTTCGTTTATCGGCAATGCGTGAAAAGGAGACGAGACGATCTAAATATTAGTCAGTGAATTCACCTAAAACGCAAGGAGAGACACGCATCTCCCACTTTCATCATTTCAACCGATATCGCTCAAAAATCACGCCCACTGCTTTGATAGTAAATAAAACAAGTTTATTTTTAATTTATTTTCTTTCGTGTTGCTACGAAAAACGTATCAAGGTTAGCCCTAAATTTAAATAATATGACGCGCTTTTTGTATTTAAAACACGGCGTTCCGTTCTTTGATTTCGATTTTTTCTTGGTAGGCCCACATCATGTCGACTAATTTTAAATGATCCAAACTCTCCTAATCTTTGATGAATAATACTAAACATATGCGATCGTGGTAACCGCTTATTGGGAAACGCTTCTCTGTACAAACGTTGTGGTCTTACCGCATTTCCCCAGCTGCACCAAAATAAAAAGCATGTCGCGTAGTTCTGCGTAGAAATAATAATTATAATTATTATCCATCTTATTTTCAATATTAATGATTATAAATTTTTCAAAATCGCAGAAAATATTATCTGTCAAAACTTATTTCACACTGTAATAACTTATTTTCATGTAAACCAAAGCGTTTGTTACGTTAATTTTAAAAATCAGAATTTCTATTTAAACGTACGTAAATGTTTAAAATCGTTTTTCTCGAAAACCGTTTATTATATGTAAATGCAACAAGAGGACCTTTTTAAAAGATATTTTAAAGCTTTTTATTAATTATATATTAAAAATTATAAAAGTATTGAAACAAAAAAGTTTTAAATCATTTTTTAAAGTGAAGGAAAGTTTAGACCCTTTGGCTTTGACGACTGACATTAAATCAATAAGGTGAATACAAAGGACCATTATTAATGTCTATGCAAAATTTGAAAAAATCAGCACACTAGAAAAAAACTATTAAAAAAATAACAAAAAATATTTTTCTTTATTTTATTTTCTACACTTCCATTACTTCTTAAAGAGTGTAAAAAAACTTTAAAACGCACTTTTAAAATAGAAATGTTTTCGTAAAATATCCGAAATTCCGTTCGTATATTTTAAGGGGTGATTCTACACAAAAATATAGGAATAAAAGTTTTTATGTATTATGTCCTAAACGTCTTAGTTTGTTAACTACAAGGTGTTAAAATTAAAAAAAAATGTGTTATTTTATAAAAACGTTTATACCAGTTTAGATATTTTAAAAAATTTTGGGGACGCCTCCTATGCACCAAAAGACATTTTTGGCATACAGGAAAAAGAATTTACCAGTTTAGTCCATAAGGGGTTTGGGTAAATATTTATTAAGAAAAAATGGTACGCCACTTAACTTTTTTAGAATAAAAATATGTTTTAAAGTGCTATACCCATAAACTTGATTAACTCATATTAAAAAAAGTAAGTTAAATATTTTTACTTAGAAAGATAATCAATTCTTTTAAATAAAAATAAACGACAATTTTAAGAAAAAATAATAGTAAATAATGAGAAAAAAAACTTTTTTACGGAAAAACTAAATTAACAAACAAGTTATGATAATGTTTTTTATGCCGGCTAAAATCTTCTATTGGTTGTGGTTGTTGTAAGCGTAGTTTAACGTAATTAAATTTTAAATTATGGCTTTAAATTATTACACAAAAAATGGAAATTTTCCTTTAATTTCCAATATCAGTCAATATGTGTATTCAGAATTGTTCTTTTTTATTTAAAATAATTAATTATCCTCCTAACTAAAAATATTTCACCTACTTCTTTTGGGTATTAGTCATTGTTTGCCCTAATAACCTAAGATTAGGATTAGGAAGTGACCTTTACTAATCTATTTACCAAAAAAATGTTTCATAATAAAGATGGTATTTAAACAAAAGTAACGCCATTTGGTTGCCTTAAAAGTTATGGTCAGGACTATTACCAATAAAAAAATAGGTTTTTAAAATTTAAATAAATGACCCTTTATATTGTCAATTTTTAATAATTTATTTTACATGACACTACTAATATATAATATACTAATATATCGGTAATGTTTTTTTTATCTTTTTTTTTTCTTTTTATCTTTGGACAATCCACGAAGGCTAAAAGCCCAAATACTAACGTACCGTGGGTATCTTAAGCAGGGTAAGAGGAAGTTTGTTAACACGGGTCTTCAAAACTTGAAGATTTGGGGGAAGGAAAGACCTCCGCTGGCAGTAGGTTCCCCAGTCTAGAAACTCTAGGGATAAAAGAAGGAACGAAATGGGAAGTTCGGGGCCTATCCAATTGAACCGTATAGGGATGCATACGTGAGGCACCACGAGTTTCTCTGTTGGGAGCGGCAAGAGGAGGGACTATACTGGATAATTCGTTGGAGCAGAAGCCGTAAAAGTATCTATAGAAGTACGATAGATCTCCACAGCTCGACGATGGGCAAGAAAAGGAAGTCTTTAAGTAAGTAAAGGATCATTTATAAGACGAACAGCCCTTCTTTGAATGGCATCAAGAATGCTGAGGGTTGTAGGGGATGCCATTCCCCAGACATGAGAACAATATTCCAGAGGGGGTCGAATTTGGGACACATACAAAGTGTATAAATTGGAAGGAAAAACATTTTTGGCTCGGAAAAGAAATCCAAGCTTTTTGATGCCGCGGTGGCTATAGATACAATGAAATTGCTGCTGCTATTTTATAAACAAAACTATAAAAAAATAAGAATTAAACTTTTAAAAGGATTTTTGGAACATTCTGTACCATTTTATTGTATATACATATTTTAATAACTTGTATTAGTATATATTTAAAAAAATAGGAGTTGCCATTACACAAGGTGTGTCAAAAATGTAAAGGTTATTGTGTTAAATTAAATATAGCCCTGACCAGAGTCGGTCCTTATAGGGTCGCGACATTCGGCCATATTGCTTTGATGTGTGATGACGTCACATTTCCCATTTTTCGGCCATGTTGTTCAGTGCCGAAGATATACAGTTAATTGTATTATTAAAATTACCGTTTACACAACAGATTTAAATTAATATCAAGTTGTAAATTCTTTCACTTTAAATTAAAAACATTTGGAAATACATCTTTTAACAAATATCACTTTTAAAACAATGCAAAATAAAATTAGCAAATTCTACACGCCACTGGATTGATTATCGCTTTGATTTTACCCAGTCTTGTCAACTTTTTTCGTGGGGTGCATATGTCGCAACCTATTCCCTGTATAAATATAAACTAACCTTGAGTTTTGACCAGATTTCTCTAGGCAACCCTATGTCGACACCTTAGTTTTATTACTATATTTAATATAAAACAGTTTTTATCCGGTAAAGAAATAGATATAAGTCGCTTTCTATTCGGATCGTACTATTAGCAATAATAACCATCTATATTTTTTATATTATACTCAACCAGTAGATGATACTGTATTTGCTTTTTAGTTTACCCAAAGTTCTTAAATTTAGAAGTGGCCTAATTTTGTCAGTATAAACATAAGTAGCAGCTGAAGGGGTTTCAAAAATACAGTAAAGAAGGCGGCTTTGTTTGACACCGGATATTGAGTTTTCGTGCTACCGACAAATAAAGTGTTCCTTTTATGTCGGGTACAATGAAAAAAGGCTTTGATTTTAAAACAGTTTTTAATTAAATAATGCCTACAGGCAATTAACCCTCATTTAAATTTAAACAAAAAGTTTACCAAAATATTTTAATACATTTTAAAACTATATTTTATAGTAGGAGAGCCCAAAATGCTAAATGGGGATTTACTTAAGCGTCAAAAAACCTATTGGGTTAAAAGTCTTTGATGATAAAAAAAAAAAATGTTATATGGCTTAAAATCGTCAAGGTAGGAAATTTCGATACTGGTTTTGTGCCAAAAAATTTGAAATTTATAATCATAATAAGTAGTTTACTGTTAATTAGCTTGTATTATTATATATATATATATATGTATATGTATATATTAGAATTATAGTATTATTAAACAAGCATTCAATTTAGTACTTTTCTAGCAATTTCGTCTTTTTAACAGAACTTTCGCTATAAGCAGTCACTTAGGAAACGTTGTTTTAAATTTAATAAAATGTTTAAAAGTATTTGTTTATATTTTTTATTTTTCACCAAGGCTGTAGAATAGGTAAATAAAATATAATGATAAATTAAAAAATTTATTAATTATACAAACGAAATCCTTTTAATCCATACTACACTAGAAAAAGAAATAAAAAATTACTGTTTATATGTGTACAATTTAAGAAATGCAAAAATATTGCCAACATTTATAACTGAATTAGCTTTACATGCACTAAATTAAAAGTTTTTATGGGACATTGATCGGCCTGAATACGGGGCTTTTATTTGGTAGAAGTAATTACCCGGGTACAAGGTATCCTCCGGTATATTAATCTGCCGCGCTGTAGTAAATCCCGAAATCTCCTCTTGGGCTCCGCTATCCTAAGGCAAATGTAAATGTAAACCGGTTTTAAAAACTAATAACAAAATATTTTACTAATAAAGAGAAAAACTTGCTTTTAAATTAGGTATGTAATAAATGTACAAGATATTATTTTAATATTATTATAAGATACAAAAATTTAAAAAAGTGTACTGACAACCGGATACAAGACTGAAAGGGAAAATTCTTAATTTTAAATTACAACCGTGGAATATTTTTAATATGCAGATTCTGATTGTTATCCTATTACTATGTTACCAGCTTGTTCTATATTACTTTAAAACAGAATACGATATTAGGTAAAAGCTTTGTTTATTTTTTGAGGGTCTTATAATGTAATGAGAGTTTGAAGATCCAGGGTCAGCCGAGCGCGAAAATTACATGTAACGAGGTATGTACTCTTTTTCCTACCACTATAAGAGATCGACATATTTTTTCTTGATATTAAAAAAAAGTTTTAATTTTTTGTCTCTAAAAATGAACGTACTTTCATCTCTAAGACAAAAAGTTTTTTTGCACTTCGATACCGACCCGCGACTGACACAGACACACGGCGCGGTGTGCCCACCGAATATGCGACCAACAAATGCTGTTCTGTCATCCATTTTCATCTATAAAGGCGAAAATAAAAATCAATATGCGTGTAAAACATGCTTCTTTCTAAAAAAGAACATATTGAAATCAATTTTTTTATTCAAGAAATCATAACAGGAGTAAATGATTTTAGGCTTGTTTTCAAAAATTTAAATTTGCTGCTTTTATAAATAAAAATATGGTATGCTTTTGTCTTTCCTGGGTTTTAATTGGTGGAATAGTATATTACATTACAAGTGTGGAAAATGACTAATTTCACACGAGTGGGAATATTGTAGCACGAGGCGTTAGCCGAGTGCGACAAACCCACGAGTGTAAGAAAGTCATTTTCACACGAGTACTGTACACTATTTTTCCTACGACCACAAATTATTCAACAAAAAATAAATAAATTAAAGTTTGTCTGTTCAGAAAAAATAAAAACAATTGAGAACTTTGCAACACTAGGGTGATATTTACTTTGCAACACTAGTGTGATATATACTTTTCCTCACTGCTATATTATACTGTTTTGACAATATTTTTACATCGAAAATCACCTACCTAGAAGCATTATATAACTTTTATCATTTTGGAATTTAAAAAGGCCCTCACTTAATAAAAATTGTATGGTTTTGTTAGGTAATAACGCTAATAGTTTAATACGGTTTTCTGCTATTATAAGGGTTTTTTAAAAATTATCGATTCTTTCATATTTTAGACACTCTTCTAAATAAAACGTAAGTGGTGCATATCCAAAATATTCCGTTTTTTAAAAATATCAGTAAATAAACTTACGGGATCGGGGAGTGAAAAGGGGTGCTGGGTGGGGTAAAATTGGTAAAACGAGTTAATGAAACTGAACATCACATGTAAAACTAAGTAAAAATAACAGTTTTTCCTCATATTTTTAAGAAAAAATATGTATTATTGTTGTGCTAACAATAAAACGCCATTAATGCACTTTTAAGAACTATATTTCATAAAAGTAAACTATTCAAAAATACACAAAAGTACAATTTAGCCATCTTAACAGAACTGTACCACCACGGCTAATCACCGCGCCAATAGTCGAATGCCTGAGTCACTAGATTTATTAATTTATGACAATCATGCTTAGGCAACCAACTATACATTATAATACAAAATATAATAAATATAAAAATTGTAAATGCACAACACTGTGCCAGTCAGTGAAAGTTGTTTTTGTGGTTATGTCTATTTTTGTTTATGTTTTTATTTTTTCGTAAATTTTAATAAATATAAAATAAGATGATTTTCGCTAATTTGGGTTCTACCGTTTAAGGTAAATAAAAAGTTTTTTTTACTGTCACTACAATAAATATGTCACTTGCAAAACCAATAGCAGTTTTTAGAATGACATCATAATATGTATCACACCAGTGTTGTAAGTACTTTGCAACACTAGTGCTGTAAAGTACTTTGCAACACTAGTGTGATATAACGCATTTTCTATGCATGAAATCAGTGTGCTATTTGCTATTTTCACAAGTGGTCGTAGGAAAAGCAATTTTTAACGGTATCAAGATTTTTAAAGAAACTAACTCAAAATCCTAGATTTTTTTTGACTCCGGAGTTGCAAAAGATTCCCCACATACAACTTTAAATTGAAATTATATTTGGGCTTTAAAAAATAAATAAAAATTACAGTATTTTTATGTAAAAACGTTTGGACACACGACATAATTCTTTTTCGGCGATCCTGTGTCTATAAGTAATAATATTTTTCGGTGTATTGTTAAAAGGTAAATAAAACTTACCCTTAAATTTTTTTATGGTCTGTTAATATCTAGATACACATTGTCTACGAATGGGCTTTACAAAAAATACTGAATAAAATAATTATTAAAAAAGGTAATTTTTAAAGAAAAAATATTGTTAGAAAAATATGAATTACGAAGGAAGAATTTTGATTTTTTTACTCAATTTTACAGCACAGCTTTAAACAAATTTGATTTAATCGTTTTTGAATTTAGAATTAGGATATTTATTTTTATTGATGGAGAACTTTTTTTTAAATAGTTTTGATCATAATATTTTTAATGACATTTTGACTAAAATGAATATTAAATAAGTGGATTATTCTCGGAAAAGATCATGTTTTTGGATCACTGTCTACAAAATTAAATTTTTTTCTTTACAAATTATATTTTTTTATTGTTTTTTTGTAAACTTCATCCGTGTACATCCTAAAAAATCTTAAAAATAAAGTTTTAAAAGAAAAGTTTAAGGGAATTTACGCGTATCTGTAGATATAATTTTCAATTTATCTACAGGTCAAAGGATTTAAAGACTAAGCTTAGTATAGATGGGTCCACATTTAATTTATTCTAAAAGTAATGCCGCAAAGTACACAAAAAATGATAAAGTAAGTAAACAATGATTTATTGCAGCAAAAATATTCAACCTGTCGAGTTTCTAGTTCCTCGCCACGTGTCACCGGTTTTATGGCAAGACAGAGGCGAAATAGGAGGATGCTTTTTAAGTACGTGACACGTGTTTAAGCAGTGATTTTTTTATTTATTTAAAAAATAGGAAACCAGGCTCTGTCAGCGCTATGTGCTTTCGAAAAGATTTGTTTACTTTATAATTTTTGTGTACTTGGCGGTATTGCTTTCAGAATAAAATAAATGTGGACCCATCTATACCGTAGGTATAAAATTATTTCTAATAGTTTTTAGATTAAGGTGGCCATATTTCTAATACTGTTAAGATATATTAAATGTAGTATTTTTATTACTCTTTTTAAAAAACTTTTAATGGTGACATATCATACAAGGTGTTTCATAAAAAAAAAAGAATCTTCTTTATTTTCTTAACTTTTTGATGTGTAATTGTTTTTCTAAGCCTCAAAAGATGACGATTAAAAAATTATAAAACTTTTGTACAAGATTTTTTTTGTCTTTCTTTAGTAATCGTTTTAGGTGGATTGCAAAATATAAATTAGAACCGTGTACATTGAGATTTTTATTTTTAAATTAAAATGATTTAAAATAAAGGCTTAAAAAATGTGTTAAAATTTTTAATACGACTTTTTCGGCGTATGTCGACAGGCCATCTATTTACCTATAAATTTTCCTTGCGGTATTTCCAATATTCATGCTTCTAAATATTTCGAAGCAAAACGTATTTATAATAAAATCTGTCGGCTAGAGGTGATTGATTTCTATGGAAATATTAGGTAGGCAAAATTTTACACAGGCACTTAAGTTAAAATTAAATCAATCATAAACTTTTACTTAACCTTTACTTGCGTGCCTTAAAGTTTAATTTTAAAAATATATTTTTACGATGGTTAAAAAAATTACAATTTATACTATTATCATAAAAAAAGTTCCTCATAAAGTGTAAAAAAGTCACGTTTTTTAAGAGTTCGACATTTTTTTTAGTCTTCAACTTATAATTTTATTTTTGGTGCTTACTAAAATTAATTTTCACACAAGTGCACGCAATGTAACAGTAAAGGCGTCATCACCTAAAATTCAAAATCTAGTTACCATAAAGTATGGTATGGTAGGATGATGTGTCACTCAAATTTAAATTTGAAAGTTTACGGATACCTTTAGTATTATAATAATATTAATAAAAATTAAAGCATTTAACAAGAATTATTAAAAAGTTACAATTCCTAAAGGCGAAGTTTAGCTAATCAATGGCAGCTACTTAATATTTACCCTTCTCAGAAATTATCAAAAATTAAATTAGACTAAATTTAAATAATAAAAGTTAATGAAAAATATTTAGGTTATATACAGGAAGACTTTGAGAAGTGCGGAAAAAATAATACCACAAATTCCTAAGGCTAAAATATATATCGATTTAACCCAACTTACCTTAGTCCCTAGGTAGATGGTTTCGGAGGGTGTCAAAAATGTATTCTGAATTTAAATTTTTATAAACAGTTTTAAAAAAATATGTGATTTGTTGCATTATAACTAATAGGTGGAAAATAAGAATCTGCTATTAATTTTTTGTAAACTCTGGAGGGCGCCACTGCGATATTTTTAAAAATTTTAAACGAAATACCATTTTTAATTCACCCTTAACGTAAATTTTGGATAAAAATTCCTTAATTCCTTAAATTTAATAATTCTTTAATATATTTTACATAAAAATTTGTACTTGGTGAAAGTTGATTTAAGCAGCCTTTAAGTGATATCTGGATTTAAAAACAAATAATTTTCATCTAGCTAGGACTAGGTTATAAGTGGGGTGTTTTAAAATAAGTTTTTATCTTTAAAAGTGTGTATCCTAAGGTGATTTTAAGAAGAATAGTTCAAATGAACCTATGTCCTAAATGACCTAACTTTTGAGATACAGAGTATTAATAAAGCTTATTTTTAAAAACTTAACAACCCTGTTTCTCAAAAGTTAAGCCTCCTAGGACATAGGTTTATTCAAACTTTTTTCCTAAAACCATCAAGTAATTTACACTTTTAGGATAAGCAACCTATTCTGAAACAACCTGCATAGCTTAGACTTGCCATACTATGGCATTGGTTTTTTAAACCTAGATATCTCTAAAACGGTTGCCAAAATCACCTTTTAGCAAGTGACCTTTTTTATGTAATATATGTTAAAAAATAAAAAATTGTATGTAAAAGTTTCGTGAAGAGTGATTAAAAAAGTTTTTTCGTTTTTAATTTGTGCAAGATACAGCTGATGCCGCCCTCTATAGTTTACAACAAAATTAATAGCTGATTCGTATTTTTCACCTCTTGGTGGTAAAAAAAAAACTTAAAAATACGTATAGACAAATGAAACATGTTTTAAATGTAAATTTAGAAAAAAAAATATGGAAAAGCATGCGCTAAGTGTCTTTTTTACTAATGGAATTGCCTGACGGCTAGTGCAGTTACTCATCGTACTTTGATAAATAGGCATTATGCCTTTGTGGGCTTTGACTAGCATCAAAAGACGCATCTGATATAAAATGGTTGATCCTTCTCTAAAATTACTGGAAGCTTACCATCTCTTAATTATCAACACCTAAATACTGAATTTTGTAAATGAAGCTCAATCGATTTAATAGTTATTTATTAGGTAAGTGAGTTATATCACATATGTTTCGCAAGAAAAGTTTAACTTTTAAGCGCAAAAGGCAAGAGAGATAATTTTGCTAAGTGTCTTATATGTAATAACTCACGTATTGAATACAAAATTTTACTTAATCTTTTTTAGAAACGGTTTTCAATAAAAGCAGAAAATAAATTGAAAACGTTGCGTCATCATCCATTATTTGTTACTTGTAACTGTCAATACCAGCAACAAAATTATGTAATATTTTGCAGAGCAAGTTGTGGTTATTATAGAGGGTGTCTCTAAAGGTGTAGAAGAAAAGCTGCCACAGATTCCTGAGACCAAAATATGACGATCTAACACAACTTATCTTGGTCAAAAGTGGATGGTTTTGGATATACATGGTGTCAAAAATGTATTCTTAGGATATTTTTTTATTATTTATTTTTTATTTATTAATTTTCACGATATTAGGCTCAAAAAGGTTTAAAAAAGTGGGAAATAAGAATTTAATATCAATTTAATTGTGAATTTTAGAGGGCGCCACCTGCAGTGTCTTGCACAACACATTTTACATAAAAGGTAGGTAGGGTATACTTGGTAAATGTTGATTTAGGCAGCCGTTTCTAAGATATCTGGATCTTTAAAAATCACTTTCTGTATGGCGTGGTCTAAGCTGTACAGGGTGTTTCAGGATTAGATGCTAATCTTTAAGAGTATAGATTCTTACGTGATTTTAAGAAGAAAAGTCATATAAACCCATGTTCCAAATGGCTTAATTTTTTAAATCCAGAGAGGTAACAGCTCTTTTTTAAATTTTACCAACCTGTATATCAGAAAATAAGTCTTTTAGGACATAGGTTTATTTGAACTTTTCTTTTTAAAATCACCTTAGAATTCACACTGTAAAAATTAGCATCTAATTCTAAAACTCTCTGTAAGACCTGACCGTACAGGAAGTGATTTTTTTAAATTCAGATATTTCAAAAACGGTTGACTAAAACGACTTTCACCATATGTAAAATATGTTTAAAAGTAGGAACCCTTCTTTAAAAGTAACATACAAAGTGGTTTAAAAAAGTTATAAAGTTTTTAATTTGTTTAATATACAGCAGGTGGCCCCCACTAATGTTGACAATCAAATTGATAGCTGATTCTTATTTCTCACCTTCCAAAACCTCTTTTGGCTAAATATTGTAACAAACCAACTATTATTACCAAAAATGTTTATGGAGAACTAAAATTAGAATAAATTTTTAACACCCTGTATCTCTGAAAATATCCACTTTTGAACAAAGGTAAGTTGGGTTAGATCGTCATATTTTAGCCTCAGAAATCTGTGGTACCATTTTCCCGCACCTTTTATCGACACCCTGTATATTTTATTTGTAATTACGGGTCTGTTTAATTACCAAGTGATAGTAAATTTTAGCTCACTAGGTACTTTATACTATCTGATCAATAATGGACATGTTTATGTAATTGTGGATAAAATGTATTTAAGTGTTTTTTTTACTTACCCTACTGTATTTACCAAAATTTAAAATATAATAAATGACATTTATTCATTATTCATTTTTGAAGATGAATTCAGTAGTTTTAAATAACAGTAGTGGTAAATTATTGAACTATGTACAGAATGAGCCAAATTCAACGCTTTTATTAGGAAACTTATGTTTCCGTATGTTTTACAAAAAACTGACCCCCATTTGCGAGGCTCAAATTTAAAGTCATATATACTACAGAAAACCAAAATTCGCTTGTTTTCGTCGCCTACTCGCAACAGCGTGTTTTTCAATTTCTTGCGTTTTTTTTATCCTTTTATATAGGTATTTTTAAAGATTTTTTAACTCTGTTAAATCATTTTTTATGTAGATCGCAGATATGATTTTAGTTTTTTTTCTAGGGTGGCACATTTTTGACCTATTTATTTATATTTGGAAATTTTTTGAATAAGACACCATGTATATTTTTTCACTGTTAAAATGGTAAAAAAACTACCTTTTAAAAAATGTATTACACATCATATTCTTTCCAGCCATTTCAGAGATATTGCATATTTTCTAATTTATTACTGATAGTGATTAGATAGTGGGCAATAAAAAATAAATAATAGATAATTATTGCAAGTTGCATTATTAAGCTCGGAAATTATTATTACCGGCCTTATTTAAATAGTGCTTGTACCCATAATTTAGAGTTATTGCAAATTATGTTGACAGTACCATTAACATAAAAAAAAAGAAAAAAATACAAAATTTTCTTTGTTGCTTTGTTTTGTAGGGTTTTGTTCAACACAATTACAAAAATACATTAGGAAAAGCAAGGGTTTTAAGTATTTTTATTTCTAAAAACTTTTCGATTCTGTGGTCGGCAGCCGTTCGGTTAAATGAACAGTTTCGAAGTTAAAATAAGACCAAAATAAGGTACGACTTAAAACCGACATAAATAAAGTCAGACACTATACTTATTGAGGGAGTCCTTATTTTACCATGCATCTGCGCAATCTCAGATGTCAAAATAAGGACGGTAATATTAATGCCTGGCCTTATATCACTGGGCAATAATTCTGTAATGTGTTACTTTTAACAATACTATTATAACTTTTGTTTTTAATTGACTGCAGTGACGGAAAACCATTTTTAATAATAATTTAATAATGCAAATAAGGGTAAAAAATAATTCTGTTTTATAGGTATTTTAAATTTTATTATTATTTAGCCCCAGAAACTTTTTAACCAGGTTCTATTAATACGTTAATATTTAATGTACCATACAACCATTATTTTTATATTGTGAATTTAGATAACCATAAAAAACAAATGTCAGCTTTTTGCTAAAAGGCTTTAATTTAGCTTGTGTTTGTTTTTCATGGCCTTCTACTACTTACCTGTATACAAAAAAATTATGGTTGTTTTTTACATTAAATGATATGAAAAAACCTGATCAAAAAGTTTCTAGGGCAAAGAGATATTAACAAAATAATGTTGAATACTTTTTAAAAAGGATTATTTTTTTACCTTTATTTGCGTTATTAGGTTTATTCCAGCAGAATGTTGGAAACATGTTAGCAACAATCGTAAAACGCAGAAATTGTTACAAACATCAGTTAAAAATGTTGGCAACAGTTTTCTGCTGGAACGAAAAAATAAACTAGGCGTTCCTACTGCTTATACGTTAATACAAGAAAGGTTATGTAAAAAATTGTCAGTAATGTTTGAAGACATTTGATAATGTTAGAAACATGGCACTGCCGGAACGACAAATTTGACGTGCGCAGAATTCGAACGGTTGCAAACATTTCTGACAGCCTGCTAAAACAAACCTATTAAATTATTAATAAAAATGTTTCCCGTTATTGCACTCAATAAAAAAGAAAAGTAATAACAACATTGTTTAAAGTAAAACATATTAATTTTTTTATTGCCTACTATCTAACAAATATTATTAATAAATTAATTAATATGCGATATTTCAGAAACGGCTACATTTTTTATATATTTTAAGAGGTAATTTTTAACCATTTTAATGGTGAACAAATTTACAAGGTTTTCCATTTAAATTTGCAAAAAAATAAAAAAATAAATAGGTTCAAAATGTACTACTTATATCTGCAAACTGCATAAAAAGTTGCTGTTAAACTGCTTTAAGAAAATTAAAAATTCTTTAAAAATAAAAAAATTATTGAATTAAAGAAAATCCAAGAAATAAGGAAACACGCTGTAGCAAGTAAACGAGGCAAGACAGCGCATTGCGGTTTTCACTAGTAAATTTGGCTTGAAATTTTAGCCCTGCAAATGGAGATTGTTTTTTTTGTAAAACATGCAGAGACATGAGTTTTCTATTAAAAGCGTCCGATTTGGCCCACCCTCTACAGGGTGACGCCTTTCCCTGACTTTGCAGGGAATAGCAAAAACTGAAAAAAAATCTAAATGCACAATCCTAATTTGGATTTTTAAAACCAATTCAGTGGTACAAGTAAATTATGTAAATTGTGGCGTACTTAGTTCGTTTTGAAAATAAGTGTTCTTTAAACTTTTTTAATTTGGCGAGGCACTTGTAACTCGCTTAATATTAGAGACAGAAAAAAAAATGTTAATACAAAAGTTTTAGGATTTTTCTGTAGTTTAACTATATTTTTTCCATTGAATTTTATTTGGTAGCAAAAAAAATTTAATGGATTATCTTGTATATTTTGACTTCAGTTAAAAGGTCTTCCTAAAAGCCCTAGGAAATAGCACATTTTGATGTATTTATGTTTTAATAGTTTCGAAAATATTGTCATCATCGAGTTTTTTTTAAGAAACACCCTGTATTTTGTATTACTTCCACAAAGATATTTTAAAGGAGTTTAGGCAAATACTACATTAATTATATTTATTTTTTATAGTTTTGAAAATGTGACCATATAAGTCTACAAAATAGTAGGTATGTATATGTATGTACATACGTACCCACTAAGATTTGGAAGTTCATATTTCCGAGACTGTTAGAAAAAATCATTTTAAATATGCTTTTTTTTTCTGTAAAATGTCTTTTTAATGGTAATAAAATTTACAGGGTTTTTCTTTTAAATGCCATTTTATTTTTAAATTTCCTTTAGATGGCTAAATTTATTAAATGTGCTGTTTTTCTATGGTTTATAAAAATAGTTTTTAATTGGTGATAAAATATACAGGTTATTCCATCCAAAAAAAAAAAAAACAACTTTGTGTTACACTTTTAAACAAATCCTATAAAAATATAGGTACTTCACTGAATTATATGTAAAAATCCCTAAAACATTTCCATTAACATTTTTTTGTTTCCAATATCAAACAAATTACACGTACCTGGTCAATTTTACAAAATTTAAAATAAAATACTCCGTATCTCCAAAACGAATCAAGTTAGCCATTATTTACATTTACAGCTTACCTAATTTGTTTTAAAAATTGAAATCGAGATTGCGCAACAAAATTCGAGTTATCTTTTTAGTTTTTACTGTACCGTGCAAGGTCAACGGAAGTGCGACACTATGAATATTATATTTGCCCCATTTATTATAGGTTAAAATATAACAGAAACATTAAATTTAATTCACTGAATTGTATCCGCAGTTGGTTTCTTGTGAAACATTTTTTAAATATTAATACTAAATAGGAAAATTGCTTTTAATGTTTCAAAATTATTAGAGCATTACTCTACAATTGTTTCGCCTTTCTAGGGCTTCATCAAGAGTACTTCGTATACTAAATTTTAGAAAAGAGAAATATTCACAAACAGAACCATTAAACACGTTTTTTCCAAAAAAGGTCTATAAAATATTATTAGGGTTTTTATTATGCGGCCCAGATGTGGTAATAAATTTATTTATAATTGGCATATCTCCGAAATTTATTTGATCATTAGTAGAAAGAGTTGTATTGTCTATAAGTGATTTTTTAATTTCTAGTTGTTCATATAAATTTAATTTTTACCTTTGTTTTCTCTATGGAGTAGTTTGACATTATTAAGATCTATAAAGTGGTTTTGTTCTATACAATGTGTTGAAATGCCTGTGTTTTTAAACCATTTAAAATTGATGTTTGTGCTCTTTTATTCTGTTTTTTATGATCCTTCCACTTTGACCAATATATTCCGCATTACAGTCTGCGCAATTAACTTTATAAACCCCTGACATATCTAATTTTTCTGTTTTGTCTTTATTGTTAACTAATAATCTACCTAGGTTACTCTTATTTACAGACACAGTTTTACAGCCCAACTTATCTAGTCTATTGATACACTATTACTGATGTTTGCGGTATATGATTGATAAACTTAAAATTATTGATTTTAGGTTTTGTAATACTATAAAAACTCTTTAGCAATTAACTTTGTTTTTCTTTGTTAACAAATTTATCAATAGGGATTCTTTATATCCGTTGTTTCTGCTATTTGTCGACTAATGCAGAGTTCTTTGTTAAACGTGATTGACTTAATGGGAAAGTGACAAGTCTGTGAATTAAACTATGAAAAAGTTTATCATGATTGTCTCGATGCGTCATTTATTACCGTGTCTGTCGTCGTTGGTTTTCGTAAATATCGAATTCAATGTGGTTGTCAATATTTTTAATGTTTATATCCAAAAATTTATCTCATTTTTATTTCCTTTTTCCAGTGAACTGAATGTTGTTATTTAGTGAGTTCAGAAAATTTGAAAACTCACATCTGGGCTCTCAGCTCCAAATGCAAAAACGACTGCCTGGCTACATCGTTTCCAATTGCTCACATTGAGCCAAATAGAGCCACTTTCAAACGTGCCATAAATTTCCGACTGTCAAAGAAGAAACTGAGAGTCTAAGAGAGCAGGTGTCAACATCGTCTGTTTATGGCACCTGACCACTGATTCTTAAGAATTTTGATTTAGTACAACCGTTTTCCTGCCTTTGTGCCTTAACATCAGTTCGCAGCTACCGATTGTTGTTTGTAATTTTCTATAACTTCCCTTCATTGGAATTGAGAAAAGACCCTTTGGTCATCTAAAAGAAAACCAACTCTGAATTGCCTGGTTGTGTCCTTCTGTGCCCCGATGTTGAACAAGATTCGCCAGTTGAGCGTGCATCGTAAATTACTACATCGGGTAAGAGTCTGCGCTGTCAGTGCAGCGCCAACACGATCGAGTCTATCGGCCCATGGGGTCTTTGCGACCACAGTAATGAAGGAGGCCGATACTCTTGTTATATGGTTGATTTGTGATGATGGGACTCATCTTTAAGCTATCTTGCCACTTCCCAACAAACACCATCAATCCCCCCTTGGCACAAACAAACATCAATCTGAAATTATTAAGATACTTAAAGATAGTCCCATCATCACACAAAATCAACCATATAAGCTTAAAAGTAATGAACCCTTCGACACCTCTGGCAGTATATGGTTTACCAAAAATTCACAAAGAAAATAACCCCATTAGACCGGTCATATCATATGTTAACGCTCTCTTGATATAAACTTGCAAAAGAATTAAGTAAGATACTACCCGATTTAATTAATTTTCAGTCCCCGCACTCAATAAAAAATTCTTTTCAATTTATCGAATTTACGAAGGACCTAACGATTCCAAATAATTCAAAATTAGTTCTTTTTGATGTAAAAAGTCTTTTTACCTCAATTCCAATAAAAGAAGTTATAGAAATTTCTAAACAACTTAATCAGGTGCTTCTAACTTAGATATTAAAACAAAAACAGAATTAAAAATGCAGTTCGGACATGCCTAAATCAAAAATTCTTTTAAATTTAATGGTGGACTTTACAAACAAAATGATGGCCTACCTATGGGCTCTCCAATTTCTCTTTATTGTCGGAAATTTTTATGGCACATTTTGAAAAAAGTTTTATTTAACTCTAATAACCAACTAATTAAACACATTTTTTATTGGAAAAGATATGTAGACGATGTTTTTGCATTTGGAATAGCACAGAGAGAAATTTAGATAAGTTTTTTAAATTTTCTAAAACTCAATAAATAACAAACATTCAGTTCTCTATGGAAAAGGAAATAAAAATGAGATAAATTTTTGGATATAAACATTAAAAATATTGACAAACCACATTGAATTCGATTTTTACAGAAAACCAACGACGACAGACACGGTAATAAATTACGCATCGAACCAATCATGGAAAATAAAACTTCTTTTCATAGTTTAATTCACAGACTTGTCACTTTCCCATTAAGTCAATCAAATTTTAACAAAGAACTCTGCATTATTAAACAAATAGCAAGAAACAACGGATATAAAGAATCACCTATTGATAAATTGTTAACAAAGAAAAAACAAAAGTTAATTGCTAAAGAGTTTTATAGTATTACAAAACCTAAAAACAATAATTTTAAGTTTATCAATTATATACCAAACATCAGTAATAATGTATCCAATAGACTAGATAAGTTGGGCTGTAAAACTGTGTCTGTAAATAAGAGTAACCTAGGTAGATTATTAGTTAACAATAAAGACAAAACAGAAAAATTAGATATGTCAGGGGTTTATAAAGTTAATTGCGCAGACTGTAATGCGGAATATATTGGTCAAAGTGGAAGGAGCATAAAAACAGTATAAAAGAGCACAAAACATCAATTTTAAATGGTTTAAAAACACAGGCATTTCAACACATTGTATAAAACAAAACCACTTTATAGATCTTAATAATGTCAAACTACTCCATAGAGAAAAACAAAGGTAAAAATTAAATTTATATGAACAACTAGAAATTAAAAATCACTTATAGACAATACAACTCTTTCTACTAATGATCAAATAAATTTCGCAGATATGCCAATTATAAATAAATTTATTACCACATCTGGGCCGCATAATAAAAACCCCTAATAATATTTTATAGACCTTTTGGGAAAAACGTGTTTAATGGTTCTGTTTGTGAATATTTCTCTTTTCTAAATTTAGTATACGAAGTACTCTTGATGAAGCCCTAGAAAGGCGAAACAATTGTAGAGTAATGCTCTAATAATTTTTGAAACATTAAAAAGCAATTTTCCTATTTAGTATTAATAATTAAATTTAATTTTTATATCAATCAATCACTGAGTGCTGACGTATTTCCATCTAAATAAATTTTGTTTAAAGAAATTGGACAGGTTTAATATCGAAAACACGGTAAGTACAATATTTACTCCATATACGGTGCTGCTGACGTGCACCGCAGGAGGCAAATTAGCATTTTAAAGAACATTTTTAAAATAATAATAAAACATACAAAAGTGGAAAAATGTATAAAAACCTTTAAAAATTTTCGTATAATTAAACACTAAATTGGCTTTTTAAATTTTTGCTAAGTTAATGGAATGTCACTGATTAACTACATATTATCGTTTTAAGGAATTAAAGAAGAATTTAACACGAAAATTTTATTTTCTTTTTTTTGCCATAAGGATTTTATGGTTGAAAATAAGTATGGAAACTATTTATTCCTGTTACACATGGGGCGTATGAACGTCTACGCCGAGCGTAAATTTTGTTTTCACATTGGGGACGTTTGACAGTCTAAAAATAAACAATCAACAGTGTGTTCCAGGAGTTGCCGTTGCAGCATACTACCTCCTTAAAAAAAGGAAAAGAAATAGACGTTTTTGGCTACATCCTCTTAAACCAAAGGTTACTAAAATGTGCATTTGTGACGCTGTATTCTAAATTAAGAGATCATCCAAAAATAAAAATATTTAACTATAGGTTAACTGGTCCTAGACGATATATTTGAGTGTACCTTGGAAATACTAATAAAATAATTGAAGCATTTTTTACCGTCCATTAGCAACAACACAAAATGGTATTACAAATATTACGAAAATAGTTTTGCAAATTATTTTATAGGCAATGAGAGAGTTCCTTTGCAAGACAAAAAATACAGTAAAAATAAATAATATAAGTAAACTTTTTAAATAAAATATATATATTATAGCATTTTAAAATTACAAACCTTTTAACCATAAATAAAATGCTCTACATGTCTTTTTATGCAGATAAAAGGATATAGTATGTATATGTACATAGTTTTTATTCACACTATTTAGACAATACAGAATGCCTTTGTTTATTATTAATATGTAAGTTCTTGTACATAAATTTAATTGTATATCTTCAAAATTGTAAAAACCTTGACAATAATCCAGTATAAATCACAGGAAACCTTTGACTTCTTGATGTATAGGTACTTTACGAGTCCCTCCGTACCATATTATCCATATCATATTAGTATTCGAAGTAGTATGTAGTTACTGCATTGGTTTATCGATTTGGTATATTCTTTCTTATAAGATTACACCGTGGGGTCCTGGTAACAGGTTAATAGTCTTCCTTTACGATGCTAAAAAATCATATACTGTGTAAACAAACCTTTTTCCTTTTATAACCTTAGTTTAATGTAAAACAATAAGTTTATGTATGTACCTGATTTTATGCTGTAATTAATTGGTATTCACATCACTTCTAATTATATTCATCTTTAATTATCTTTAATAAATCATGGTATTGATTTTTATCAAACAGCTGATTGTCTAGACTATCAGTTTTACTTCTGTCATAATCTTATTTCTCGAAATGGGGTCAATGATATGGATTTCTGCCAGCCACTTTTAGGGCATATTCGATAGCCAACACTCTGTCACTTAGGGGCGTAAAGCCGGATCTAGGGTTTGCGAGGTCGACGTTTTTAGCAAAGAGCCCATTAGGTTGGTCACCCTGATGTATGACAAGGAGGTTCAAGGCAGGGGGTGAAACGTCAAGCCAAGGGCTTTTTTGGCTCCTGAATGCCGACATAGTGATGTCGAGTCAATAGTTTTCTGGGAGATCTGTAAACATTTGTAATCATCTTTAAGTTCTTAAAGTAAAATATGTAGCCTTTTGACAAAGGATTGTTTTCCAATTGTATAGGTGTGCATATTTTTGGTTGATTTCGGGTTGATAGCCGAAAAAACATGAAAGTCCTTGGGCTGAAGATTTTCTAAGACGGAGTAAGTTTGATAGTTTTCTTTTTGGTGAATATAATTCTAATTGGGTTTTTTTCTATTAGATTTCAGTTGCCCGTCCTTTTAATCCTGAAATCCATATTTCATATTTGGATCTAGCCCTGAATCCCTCAAGAAAGAGGTATGTACCCTTTATTTCGATCTCTTTTGGGCATGATCTAGGCTCGTTAGTTTCAACAAATCAATATTAATTTTAGGGTTCAACTGGGTGACTAGGAGATAAGAAATTCAACAGGGTGACTAGGATAACGACTGAGAGTTTAGAAATGCAACTGGGTGACTAGGATCTCAACTGGGAATCTAGAAACCGGACTGGTAGTTTGAAGTCTGAGTAAGCGTCGTGGACATCACGTGGGATTGTCAAGAATCCATCAGGAGTGTGGAAATTCACCAAGGAGTTTGGGATCTTTATGTACAAGTAACATTAACAAAAGTCAAGATTTTGATTTATCTTCAGTTTAAATAATCAGTACAAGTTTTCATTTATTTAGATTTTAAAACAAATTTTTCACTTTGAGATTAATTACTTATGTAAAAGGTAAATTGGTATAATTTTTTTTATTAATCTTTTCTTTCAGGGCGGAAAATTCATGAATTTCCCTGCGCCAAACTTATAACGTTCTTAAATTACTACTTAATTTTAATTAAACATTACATTTTTACCATATTATTACCAATTCCTTTCGTTTTAACTAAGATTGTTAAACCTTTGAAAACATGTGAAACCTGTACATTTGTAAATAAGTATTGGTAGTATACCCTACCTTCATAAAAAAAAATATATATAGATAGTATCGACTCAGCTGTATTCACACTTGTTTTATTTCAGTTCTGAGTACTAGGGTTTCTGATTTTAACCAACAAAAAAATCAGTGGCGCTCAATAGTTTGAAGTATCTTTTAATTTTTTTTATATATTTAAACAATGGACTTTGAAAACAGCCCTAACGAACCCATGCCCTACTAAAGCTGCCGGAGGCTGTTGGCATACTTGTGGGCAAGTAAACAACAATAATTTATGCCATAAAGAAGTTGACGCTGCAACGTGGGCACGAAAATAAACATAGTTTTATTTTAAAAAGTCTAATTGTTTGAATATATTATAAATTTTTTATTATAAAAGTTTTTTTTGCAGTTCAGAACTTCTCATTTCTTGAATGTTTACAGTGTTTTACATGTCTTCAAATTTTCTTGAACTTATTAATTTTTTTAAATTTTGAACATACATTGTTTTTGATAGAAACTTTTTATACAGGGTCAAACAAAATTTAGGCATTTTTTGGTTTTGAAAGGATTTATTTTTTTAAAGTATTTTTTTTATATTGTACAGTTTTTCAAAACTGAAAACTGTATAGGGGTTAGTTTAACAAATCCCACCTGGGTCTGGGAGTATAAAAGAATGTGCCCAGAGGTTTCTATTCGGTTTCTTTCCTGGTACGTAAGAGGCGATAAATAAGAAACTCGTCTTATGCCCTGGAACATCGTGTCATGATACACGGCAGCGGTTGCTGAAGATTTTTTTCTTCACCCGCATATCTTCCGTTTTTTGCGAGATATAAGGAATGTCAGCTCTACCCCTAAATATTTTTGTCTTTTCTCTTATACTTTTTTGTTTTCCGCCTCATTGGGAGGTCATTTTTGTTTGAGCTGGCCGACTAACTGATTTTTTTAGCGTGGTGTAAGCTACATTGCACTAGGGCTCTAGGCCAGAGTCCTGGCAGATGCCAAATTTTCACCTTAAAATTTAGGATTTCTTTAATAACTCCCGTTTATTTTTTTGTGGGCCCTTGTTCTCGAAGCAAGTATCGCTTCGTGAACCTGAAATTTTCGTGAATTGTTAGTTCTTAAACTGGTGTGATGCCGACGAGACTTCAGTTCCGAAAACTTTAAATACAGGGTGGTACAAAGGTTGAAGTATTTTCAATTTTGAATTAAATTTTGGTATTGATTTTTTATGACAGCACTACATACAGTGTGATCACATTAATCTGACATTTAAATTTTTGGTGAAATTTTAATGTATACAGTTATTGTATTTAAATTAAAATTTAAATTTTGATTTTTCGGATAAGTGTTAGAATATACAGGGTGATCACTCTGTTTAGGTATTCATAACTTGAGACTTTGATATTTTTGTTAAATTTAATAATATATTAAATAATTTTCGGTTGTGATTTTGCTAAAGAGTTTCAAGTTTTAGTGAATTTTAGAAATGATAGTTGGAGTGTGCAAAGTGACTTAGTTCAAAGTGATATTGATATAGTGCCTCATTATAGTAATAGTGAATTTAATAATTTTTTATTATCTCTGGATGACTTAACTCCTGAAGAAAGAAGGAAAGCAGAAGATGTTATACAGTCCTTTAGTGAAATATCTAGTAAAGACCATATAGGAAGAACAAATAAGATTACTCTTGACATAGATACTGGAGACGCTAAGCCTTTCAAAAGGAGGCCTTTTGCATTGTCACCGTACATGCAGAAAATATTGAATGAAGAACTTGACGAAATGTTAAGATTAGGTGTTGTCGAACCATCCAAGAGTCCGTGGTGTTCTCCTGTGTTTTTGGTAAAAAGAAAAATGAAGAATTTAGATTGGTCTATGACGCCAGAATTTTGAACAGCGTAACGCGTCCAGACTCATATCCCTTACAGAATGTTGACAGGATTTTAAATTCATTGAGAGGTGCCAAATACATAAGCTCTATAGACCTTAGAAAAGCCTTTTGGCAAATTCCACTTACTCCAGAGTCTAGAGAAAAAACAGCATTTAGTGTAATTGGAAGAGGTCAATTTCAGTTCGTAACTATGCCATTTGGGCTTTGTAATGCCGCTCAAACACAGCAAAGATTAGTCGATGCAATTTTTGGACCTGAGTATGAACCAAAGATATTTTCTTTTGTTGATGACATAATTGTAACTGGTTCTACGTTTGAAGAACACATCAAATTACTTACAATTGTTAAAGAAAAATTGAAAGAAGCCAACCTAACTATCAACTTAGAAAAATGTGATTTTTTCAAAACTTCACTTAAGTTTTTGGGATACATTGTAGGTAATAACTCCTTGAGAACAGATCCAGATAAGGTTGCAAGTATGGTAAACTACCCACGTCCGAAGAATACTACAGAAATTAAAAGATTTATCGGCATGTGCTCATGGTATAGGCGATTTATTCAAGATTTTTCTACTTTGGTGTCACCAATTAATGATTTACTTAAAGGAAAGAAAAAGGGACAGTCTATTGTATGGACTGATAAAGCTGAAGAAGCTTTCGTAAAAATTAAGGAATTGTTAGTATCTGCACCTATTTTGGCTCAGCCAGATTTTACAAAGAAATTCACTATACAGTGCGATGCAAGTAATACCGGTTTAGGAGGAATTTTGACACAAGTCATTGATGGAGAAGAGCGAGTTATAGCCTACGCAAGTAGATCACTCTCTCGTGCAGAAAGGAACTATGCAATTTTAGAAAAGGAGTTGTTAGCTGTATTATTTTGTATAGATAAATTTAAAGCATATGTTGAAGGAGCTAGATTTAATGTTATTACTGACAATTATAGTTTATTATGGTTAAATAATCTTAAAAACCCTTCAGGTAAATTGGTTAGATGGGCAGTGAAATTACGTCAGCATACGTTTGACCTTATTCACAGAAAAGGTGCCTTAAATTTAGTACCGGATGGTCTTTCAAGAATTCCTTATGAAAATGATGAGGTTGCAGTAATTTATGATCTTGATACTGACAGGATTGAACCTTGGTATGATAATTTAAGGACTAAAATTCTTCAGAACCCTAACAAATTTCCCCAATGGAAAGTAGAAAATGATTTTGTTTTTAAACATATTCCGTCACGCATGAATATGCGAACAAATATTCCAGAATGGAAATTTTTAGTCCCGAAACCGCAGAGGAACGAAGTTATTAAAGCGTGTCACGATCCTCCGACTAGTGGTCACTTTGGATTTTTCAAAACCTTGAATAGGATGCAAGAACAATATTACTGGCCTAGGATGCGTGATGATGTTTTGAAATACGTTCACTCCTGCAAAACATGTGGTGAGCAGAAAATGCCGAATACATCAGGCATGGGACTAATGGGAAAGGAAATAGCTATTTACGTTACTAGACCGGAAAATGGTATTTTACGGGTCGACGAAAAACATTTACAGGGCGAGCCGTAGGCGAGTCCTGTAGTTTTGAGGAGACCCGTAAAAATTATTTCCGGTCGAGTATCGTACATAATTTTTTTTTAATTGACCGGAAAAAACTGTGTAAATTTTTAGTGTTATATTTAAACGACAATAAGGCAAGGCTGCTTCAATTATTTCATCTGGATTTTCCATGTCTGACTCCATTTTGGCAAAATGATGTTTTCTTTACTTTACAATATCTTGAACTGTCAAATAGTAACAATTGAACTCTGACAATTTTTGTCATGGCTAACAGGATTTTTTGATATCAGGGACCGGAAAGTAAATGAGAGACCGGAAAGTAAACTAGGGACCGGAAAGTAAATTAGTCCTGTAAAATAGCATTTTCCGCTTAAAAAATTGGGTGGAAAATTCAATTTTCCGGTCAATTAAAAAAAAATTAATTAACATGCCTTTTCAACTTTTAGGAATTGACCTTGTTGGTCCTTTTACCTCTTCAAAAAAGGGTAATAGATTTATTCTTGTCATTTCAGACTGGTTTACAAAATATGTATTTTTATTTCCGTTACGTAGCTCCAAGTCACATTATGTCAATGGTTGTTTAGAAAAGGTATTTTTGGAACATGCAACTCCCCAAATTATAATTTGTGATAATGGACCACAGTTTACAGGACGTAGTTTTAAAAAGTTATGTGAAACATACGAAGTTCAAAAGATATGGTATACTCCTTATTATTCTCCGCAATGTAACTTTGTCGAGAGAAACAATCGTACAATAGAAACTGTGTTGAGAAGTTATGTAGAAGAACATCGATGTTGGGATGAGCAAATTATAAAAATACAACGTGCAATTAATACAGCGAAACACGAAGTTACAGGCTATTCGCCGTCATTTTTGGTTTACGGCAGACATACTCCACTATCAGGAAAATTTTATGGGAAATTAAGTGCTGATCAAGACATAGAGAGTTATGCCTGGCGATAGAGACAGCTACGCAGCTAATCTAAAGGAGCTGACACCGATATTTAAAGATGTAAGGAATAAGTTGCATGCCGCATACGAGCGTAATGCTCGATCATATAACCTCAGGAAGAGGGATGTATCCTTTGATAAGGGTGATTTAGTCTGGCGACGCAACAAAGTTCTCTCAGATGCAGCAAATAGATTTTCTGCAAAGCTAGCTCCACGGTATATTTTGTCGAAAGTACAGAAGAAAATTTCAAAACTTGTTTATGAATTGGTAAATGAAAGCGATGGATCTAGAGTGGGAAAATGGCACATAAAAGACTTAAAACCCTATAAGGGGGATCTGAATTCGGAGTCTGAATCAGATGAGTAAAAATTAAAGTCCTCAATAGCGGTGAGTTTGTTTGAAATCAGCATAGATTCCAGCTAAGCGTTGTGAGAGATGATTCCTATCACTGACAGCAATCGGTTATGCTCGATACCAGTAGCAGTTGACAGTCTGTGTTGACTTGAGATCATACAATCCGTAAGAGAACTTCTATGAACCTCCATCTGTAATTATGTCCATAGTCACACATATTAGATTTAACAACTTTCATTAAATATTTTTACTTTGTAAATTTAAGAATTTACGTTTATTATTTTTCTTTATGGATTTTGGCTTTTATGCAAATATATTTTTGAGCTTTTGCTGTTATGCAAAGATATTTTAATGAAATTTCGTTTAGTGCGATTATTATTGTTCTTTATGAACTTTTTGGCTTTATGGGCTTGTTATTTTTATGAATTTTGCGATTAATGCAATTTTAGTTTTTTTGATTTTGGTTTTTGGGGTTGTGCAACTTAATGTTTTGCCTTACCTAATTATTGTTTCTAGGTACAATTTAGTAGTATTATATCGTTTGAGTATATCAAAATTTTCGATATTATTTTATTTGGTTCTTGAAACATTCAAGATCAATAATTTTGGAGAGTCTCTGATCAAGACTGTCCGCGGTACGCATATAGAATGTAATCTTAATGCGTGATTGTTTATGCTTAAAGCATGTTGGTATGGTAGGAGAGTGTCTGTATAGAGTGTCCCTACCGAAGGAGTGTCCTTAAGAGTGTCCGAGTCATGGTACAGATAGTAGTAGGAGTGTCCGCCATCGTTCGTTAAGCATAATCTTAGTGAGAATGAAGGTGTATGTACTTTATATCTAGGAGTCTCCTAAATATATGAGTTCTGGGCGTTAATATAATACCCCACCTTTTCTCTTTTGGAAAAATTCTTGTAAGATATTTGTACAAAGTACAATTAAAATTAACCTATAAAATTTTATTTAGACACATTAATATGTTTTATTTTTTTTGTATCAGCATTTTTGCCGACATTTATTTCTTGGGTGTCCTTACTTAAATGTGACCAAATACCGATTAAGACTTCCCGATAATGACTTCCCGATAATGACCCCATTCTGGGCGTATGATACGCGTAGATATCAGACCAAGAACATAAATGTAAAGCAAACACTGTCTTTTATTTATTGAAAGTACCTTTTTTTTTTTTCGAAATAGCCTATCAAGATAGTCTATTTATTTTTGGAGGGGGTAGTATAGCATTTTAAAATTACAAACCTTTTAACCATAAATAAAATGCTCTACATGTCTTTTTATGCAGATAAAAGAATATAGTATGTATATGTACATAGTTTTTATTCACACTATTTAGACAATACAGAATGCCTTTGTTTATTATTAATATGTAAGTTCTTGTACATAAATTTAATTGTATATCTTCAAAATTGTAAAAACCTTGACAATAATCCAGTATAAATCACAGGAAACCTTTGACTTCTTGATGTATAGGTACTTTACGAGTCCCTCCGTACCATATTATCCATATCATATTAGTATTCGAAGTAGTATGTAGTTACTGCATTGGTTTATCGATTTGGTATATTCTTTCTTATAAGATTACACCGTGGGGTCCTGGTAACAGGTTAATAGTCTTCCTTTACGATGCTAAAAAATCATATACTGTGTAAACAAACCTTTTTCCTTTTATAACCTTAGTTTAATGTAAAACAATAAGTTTATGTATGTACCTGATTTTATGCTGTAATTAATTGGTATTCACATCACTTCTAATTATATTCATCTTTAATTATCTTTAATAAATCATGGTATTGATTTTTATCAAACAGCTGATTGTCTAGACTATCAGTTTTACTTCTGTCATAATCTTATTTCTCGAAATGGGGTCAATGATATGGATTTCTGCCAGCCACTTTTAGGGGATATTCGATAGCCAACACTCTGTCACTTAGGGGCGTAAAGCCGGATCTAGGGTTTGCGAGGTCGACGTTTTTAGCAAAGAGCCCATTAGGTTGGTCACCCTGATGTATGACAAGGAGGTTCAAGGCAGGGGGTGAAACGTCAAGCCAAGGGTTTTTTGGCCCTGAATGCCGACATAGTGATGTCGAGTCAATAGTTTTCTGGGAGATCTGTAAACATTTGTAATCATCTTTAAGTTCTTAAAGTAAAATATGTAGCCTTTTGACAAAGGATTGTTTTCCAATTGTATAGGTGTGCATATTTTTGGTTGATTTCGGGTTGATAGCCGAAAAAACATGAAAGTCCTTGGGCTGAAGATTTTCTAAGACGGAGTAAGTTTGATAGTTTTCTTTTTGGTGAATATAATTCTAATTGGGTTTTTTTCTATTAGATTTCAGTTGCCCGTCCTTTTAATCCTGAAATCCATATTTCATATTTGGATCTAGCCCTGAATCCCTCAAGAAAGAGGTATGTACCCTTTATTTCGATCTCTTTTGGGCATGATCTAGGCTCGTTAGTTTCAACAAATCAATATTAATTTTAGGGTTCAACTGGGTGACTAGGAGATAAGAAATTCAACAGGGTGACTAGGATAACGACTGAGAGTTTAGAAATGCAACTGGGTGACTAGGATCTCAACTGGGAATCTAGAAACCGGACTGGTAGTTTGAAGTCTGAGTAAGCGTCGTGGACATCACGTGGGATTGTCAAGAATCCATCAGGAGTGTGGAAATTCACCAAGGAGTTTGGGATCTTTATGTACAAGTAACATTAACAAAAGTCAAGATTTTGATTTATCTTCAGTTTAAATAATCAGTACAAGTTTTCATTTATTTAGATTTTAAAACAAATTTTTCACTTTGAGATTAATTACTTATGTAAAAGGTAAATTGGTATAATTTTTTTTTATTAATCTTTTCTTTCAGGGCGGAAAATTCATGAATTTCCCTGCGCCAAACTTATAACGTTCTTAAATTACTACTTAATTTTAATTAAACATTACATTTTTACCATATTATTACCAATTCCTTTCGTTTTAACTAAGATTGTTAAACCTTTGAAAACATGTGAAACCTGTACATTTGTAAATAAGTATTGGTAGTATACCCTACCTTCATAAAAAAAAATATATATAGATAGTATCGACTCAGCTGTATTCACACTTGTTTTATTTCAGTTCTGAGTACTAGGGTTTCTGATTTTAACCAACAAAAAAAATCAGTGGCGCTCAATAGTTTGAAGTATCTTTTAATTTTTTTTATATATTTAAACAATGGACTTTGAAAACAGCCCTAACGAACCCATGCCCTACTAAAGCTGCCGGAGGCTGTTGGCATACTTGTGGGCAAGTAAACAACAATAATTTATGCCATAATATATCCATATAAACACATACCTGTTATTTTTTCTCCTTATCTCCCAGGTCCGCAAAATAAGGAATTAAGGTCAATGCCATATTTTTTCAAGACTTATCCCTTGAATCTTAGTTTTTATAGTTTTTATCAGAAATATCCAAAAAAAATCGGTTTTCTTGAAATAAACTTGTAGTAGTACCTATGCTCTTATACAAAGCGTTTCCACGTCAGCCGTGCGGGCCAGGCTTGAGCTTTCGCTATAAATTTTAAGACAGCAGAGAAAAAATTTAAACGCGCCTTTTAGTTCAGGCGAAATACCTGATAGCAAAAAAATGCCTTACAGCAAACTATTGGTATAGTGTGTTAAGTGCATTATAACTTTGTAAAAAACACTTCCAAACAAAAATAATGGTGAAGGGGTGTTTTAGGGGTAAAATGTTTTTTGCAATTTAGGGTTAAACAATAAATACTATTAAAAAGAAGTTAATGTAAAAGTTGTCGACAATAAAAAAACCTACAACTTATGTTATAACCATTTTTACCCTAACCTAAAAAATTTCGATAAAAATATAAAAAACTGTTTGTTCGGTTTTTAATTTTTATCTTTTACAAAAATGATGATGAAGTTAGGGTAAAAATGTAACATAATCTTCAAATATTACTAAAAGTTCGGTAAAGTAAAAAATACAAAAATGTGTGATGTAAAAAATCCAATAGTCTGAAAAACCACAAAAAATTTAATCTCGGAAAAAACTTTTGTCAAATAACAAATACAATTTTAAAGCAATTTGGTGTTAACGGGGCAAGTAGAACCATAAGAAAGCGTCTACTTTATGAAGTTTATGGAAGAGTCTCCGTTAGAATGCCGCTTTTGTTAAAGAAAAAATAAATAACAGTTTAAAAAAACTAAAAAAACACGCTTTTATATGCAACCGAACTAAAAATTAGAAAATAATTTTTCATTACAAAGAGTTTGTCTTTTCAGAATAAAAGCGTGGGGTGCATTTTACTATTTTTTCATAATTTTTCCCTCATAGATATTTGCAAATAGAATAATTATAACATTTAATATGTTAAGCACCCCACGCTTTTATTCTGAAGTGACAAACTCTTTGTAATGAAAAATTATTTTCTAATTTTTAGTTCGGTTGCATATAAAAGCGTGTTTTTTTAGTTTTTTAAACTATTATTTATTTTTCATTTTTTAGTTCGATATATCAATTAGTTTTTTAAAAATAAATGCTCCAGTTTATTCACTAAAAAATTCCTTCGCCATTTTGTCAAGAGACACAGAGGATCTGTAAAGGAATTTATTTATCCTGGCGGTCCTAATCAGGATAACGGGATACTGTTTTTAAATTATTGCATTGTCATCGGTCCGTGATACGTGTGCAAAGTTTCAAAGAAATTGAATCGCTGGAAGTTGGTAAAAATTAGGCTCAAAGATTCCGTTACATAGATAGATAGATAGATAGATAGATAGATAAATAGTTACAACCCAAGCTAATAAATGCGTGTTAAAAAGGCTTAAATAAGGTGTGAAGTGATAAAATTCTATCACTTGCACGGTTTAGTAACAAAAACTTACTGTACTTAAATAGCTATCTTAATCCCTAAAATATCTTTGGGACGTCTTATATCGCTATTTTCGAACTTATTCTAGTATCAAAAATAAATTACAATACTTTATTATTAATAAATCATACTGGTCGTAAATTCCTTTAAAGGCTCTTTAAGAATTGGTTGTCTCTATGACTAAATGATACCAGACACTTTTAAATGCTAAGGGGTATTCCACATGCTGATGCTTGGTTTACATCTGACATTTATTGCATGATAATTTATGTCAGACAGAAATTCTGGCTAATGTAAACGGTCAAAAATGCATTTTGTTCTGTTTTATTTTCGGTTTTTGGCTTTCACACGAATTGTATTCAGCCATCGTCAAGTCGTTTTGGTCAAAAATGTATGTCCGATAGAAATTTTTTATTGTTAACATTAACCAGAATTTCGGTCTGACATAGATATCATGCAATAAATGTCAGATGTAAACCTACCATAAGGCACTTTAAATGCTAAGAGGTATGCTACAAAAATACTAAAAAGTGTTAAGTGTTTTTTAAGTTTTTTTGGTCGTTTTGATTTTTGGAACAATCATGTGATATATTTTTGTAATTGCAAGAAAAAATAAATTTCATAAAATACTCAGATACTAATTTCACAAATTAGGCACAATTTTTTGAATACATAAAATCATCAATTAAACAAATTCGGTGTAACATACCGGGTGCCCACAAGATCACTTTCCGGCTGCCATTTTTGTATTTCTTTATCGATACTGACGAAATTTGGTGGGGTTGTTAGACTAATAAAATGTCATTTTAGGGTGTATTTGACAGGCTATTACGACATCCGGTTTCACCGGAAATGACTGGAACTTTTAAATTTTAAATGGGACACCCTGTAAATTTTTGGTTTTTGGTTTCTCCAGACCATTTTTAGTTGGAATACAATATCTTCAAAACAAATGTTTGCTAAATTTTATTTTTAAATTAAATTTTAATTTTTCATCTAGAGTGCCATGATCATTATAGAATAACTCCTCATACTTAATTTACTTTTATAAAAATATAAAATTAATTTTACATTTTTAAACTTGTTTACTAGAGGGGACTAAACTTCATATTTTCAGTTTTTTGACCAAACTCAAAAACCAAAATAGGACCATATCACTTAAAATCACATACAATTTCTAAAATGCAGTATTTTAAAGCGAATCCAACGATGTAAAACACTGCGACACTATACTTTATCTTCTTTTAAAAAAACAACATTTATTTTGTAGAAAAATTATCTTTTTGATAGTTGCCATAAAAACAGAAACTTATTGTAAACAGAATATGTTGTAAAAGCTAACGTTTTTATTATTTTTAAACTCTTTACGAAACACAAGCAATTGTTTTTACAACATATTCTGTTAGTTTCTGTTTTCATGGCAACTACGATAACAGTAATGTACGCCATTTAGTATCAAAGAGATCATTTTCCTACATAATAAATATTTTAAAAAAAAAAAAGATAAAGTAAAGTGTCGTAGTGTTGTACATCGTTGGATTCGCTGTGAATACTCCATTTAGAAATTTTATGAAAGTAATATGGTCCCATTTTGGTTTTTGAGCTAGGGTAAAAGAAATACAAAAAATGAAGTTAATAGCCCTTCAGTAAAAACGTTTAAAAAGATAAAATCGATTTTGTATTTTTCTGAAAGTGATTTGATCATGACACTCTGAATAAAAATAAAAATTTAATTTAAAAATAAAATTTGACCAAAATTTGTTTTGAAAATATTATAATTCGACTAAAAATGATCTGGAGAATCCGAAAAACACAAAATATACCAATATGTCCAATTTAAAAATTAAAAGTTCCAGTCATTTCCGGTGAAACCGAAAGTCATAATAGCCTGTCACATACACCCTAAAATGACTTTTTATTAGTCTAACAACCCTACCAAGTTTCGTCAGTATCATTATGGAAATAAAAAATGGCAGCCGGAAAGTGATCTCGGGGGCACCCGGTATATTCTGCTAAAGTTAAAGTTTGTTAAACATGAGAAGGTGGAGATTAGATAGAGAACAAATAAAATAATACCCACAATTAACACCTTTCCCAGTATGATGACGCATTATTTCCATGCATTAGATATCCCTGCATATTACCACCTTTTAAACTTAAAAAATAAATCATGTTAAAAGCTGACCTAGTGTTTTTAAAACATTGTTAAGTACACAATTTTGTAATTTGGCGTTCCTCTTGATTAAAAAACTGCAAATAATCTTTTAGTGATTTTTAGGTATTTTTTGCGCGACTTTTTCTTTTTGGATAATAAAATAAGTTAATTGTTATATTTTTATAACTTTAAAGGATATAAAATCCAACTGCCAATTTATGATATTTAAAGATCAACTTTTTTAAGCAATAATATCGGCTGCAATTTTTCTATTTTGGAAGATATGCCACTTTGTAATATTGCCGACCAAATAACCAAACCAAATAACAAGGATAGGATAAAAAAAACCCAAAAAAATTAAAGGCTTTTGCGTAATTCGCATCTTCGTGATATTGCCCAAGTACTGTGGGTGGTTGTTATTAAGTTGCTTGGTAAGATAGCGTTGGTATCTCTAAATATCCGCCTTGTTCAACAAGAACCCAGATACAACATTTGAAGAGTCACATATATATTCGCGCTGTTGCGTCGAATATAACAAGGGCTTTATTTGGGGGGTCAAAACATCGCCAAGGTGTCAGCAATGTGTAGCGGATGTAACCATTTTTAACACTCGGTTAGTCGCGTCTAAAATCTAAGAAAGATGGTCGCAATGTACCGTGTGTCAATTTATAAATTTACATGTCCCTAACTATTTATTTTTTATTGTACAAAATAAATAAAATATTATTTTGTTGGGCTAATTCTGTAGTTTTTAAATTAGTAACCGGATTCTTATTATGTTTTAGGATATACAGGTTACGACAAAAGTACAATTTTTTTAAAATAAAACACCCTGTATATTATTCTATCATTAAAACGATCTTTCAAAAACATTTTAAAAATACCACATTTTATATACCTTTCTCAGTTAGTTTTAAAATATGGCCATGCAAATCTAATAAATAAATTTAACGTTTATAAACAACGTAATTAACTTTTATTATTTATTATTAATTAAAAAAGTCCCGATGTATGTATAAGATACAGAATCTGTTTAATACCTGTTAAAATTACATACTGAAATTAAGCCAATCAGTTATAATAACAGTTACTAAATAGAACTTAAAGATTTAATAAATACTCTTATTGTAACAAACTTATTTCACAAATAAAAAACAATTAATATTTTTAATATAAAAGACTCGCGCAGTATCTATCAGATAGACACTGGACGTCCAGAACTTATACGGCGGACATTATACTGAACGACTTACTACTTTAAACTAGGAAAGCACTGGGGGAGGGAGGTATCTTACCAACCAAAAAGGGGTTAACGTGACATCGTTTTAAAGACGGATTGTATTATGGGCGCTGGCTGGGGTGGGCCGGGGGTGGGGGGCGCTTGCCCTCCCCGGGATTTAGGTAATTATAGCACACACACAAAAACAAACAGGCAAATGGTTGCTATTAATAAACTTTTTTTTTTAAGTTAAATAAGATGTTTGTTGGTACAGACTATCCCAGTAAAAATCCATTTTCATTTGCTGACTGTCAAAATTTTTGTATTATAAAGTTTTTTCGTTGGTTATTTTTAATTTATTTAGTTTTTGGGTAGCTTGTATTGTGCATATTTTAGCTGGTAGCGTAGTTTCTTTGAGATTTATAATCCGTAGTAAGTAGTTAGAGAGGTATAACTTTAAATATAAAATAAAAGTTCTTTGAATTGATGTTCGTTAAAGCCATAAGAGTAATTACTATCAATAACAAACATCAATAATATATTTCAAAATCACAATTTTTATTACATATTTAGATACTCTGATTCAGTAACTAAAGATAAGATTTACTAACTATTTTTCGTTTTTGAGTTCTGCATCCAAGTCAGATGACAGAGAATAACATCAAAAAGGTTATCGAAATAATATGGAAAAACCTTTTTGCTAAATATAAGATGGAAAATTTAAAAAATGAAATTGTTCCACTATAGGCAACAACGACCAATTGATAAAAACAAAGATATGGAAATACAAGATGTGCTAAAATAAAAACTTTCAAAAATGTTTTTAACCATGCCATCAACAACGGCAACAATGGAACATTTATTCAGTATACAGTGAACGACCAGACTGAAGAGCGGGCGTGCGACAAGAAAGCGAGCGGTTTTTGGGAATACGAAAGTAGACTACGGGATACTTTAACGAGACAGACGCCGCCGACGCCTGACGTCACGACGCCTGACGTCAGGAATCTTGGGCGACGCCTATTTTAGGGTACTGCGCATGCGTGTCATATTTAGGAATCTTGCGCAACGCATTATTTTGGGCGTGGTCAATCTGTCATCTGTCAAATGTCATCTGTCACCTGTCATATGTCAAAATCTCTGACGTCATATTTAGGAATCTTGTGTGACGCATTATTTAGGGCGTGGTCAATCTGTCATCTGTCATCTGTCAAATGTCATCTGTCACCTGTCATATGTCAAAATCTCTGACGTCATATTTAGGAATCTTGCGCAACTCCATATTTAGGGCGTGGTCAAGCTGTCATCTGTCACCTGTCAAATATCACGTGACTTAGAAAATGGCGCCTGTCAGCTGTCACCTGTCATATTTCGCAAACCACGTGGTTACGTGAGATAAGGCAGTACGCATGCGCGAAAAATAATGTCAATATAACCTAGAAATAAGGCGTTGATTGAAATGACATAACCTAAATTTATACGGATAAGCCTTTAGCCCCCGCCTAGGGCTCCGGGCCCCTCGTCTAAGCCCTGGGGGCCCCATGATCGTAAGTTAGCTTCATACGTCATATACTTTAGTCAACATAACCTCAAACTTATCTTAGCGTCTTACGCATGACATAACCTAGAAATAGGGTATATATATTATTGATTGACATTAGTTGCAGACACGTGGTTTATTAAATATATCGACAAGATGGTGCTACGTCATTAGGTGGTCAACATAACCTCAAACTTATATGCATGTATCTTACGCATGACATAACCTAGAAATAGTTATGATTCATTGACTCATCTTATGGGGCTAAAAATGACGTCAACATAACCTAGAAATATTTTAAGATTGATTAACATAACCTCAAAATTTTACACGCACGTGGTTTATTAAACATGACGACGACAAAATGGTGAAGGTAAAATAATAATAAAAATATAAGAGAAATATATATATCAGTTAATAATAATATACGAAAAATAGGTCTTTAATGCTTGATTAACATAACCTCAAAATTTTACACGCACATGGTTTATAAAACATGACGACAAAATGGTGAAGGTAAAAAATAATAAAAATATAAGAGAAAAATATATCAGTTAATAATAATATACGAAAAACAGGTCTTTAACGTTTTAGGGTGTATAAATAACCGAATAGGCACTTTCAAACTGTATAAAGCCGGTTCTCAGCTAAAAGCTACCTGGTTTGCAAGCAGGGATTACCACTTCGCTCCGCAGCTCTAAAATCCTTAATAAGGACGTTCGAAGGCCCATAACGGTTTGGGTTGGGAATTAACGCATGTGCAAAACATACGTCGACAGATTACTACATATAACCTAGAAATAAGGCAGTCACACGAGGTTATGTAGACATGTGGTTTATATTAGGAAAATATCGATAAAATGGTGAAGGTAAAATAATTTAAAAAAATGATAAAAAAGGATATTAATGTAGATAACAGACGTTAAAAAATATACGCTCTAACGCAAACACTAACCATACAGAGTAATCTACTAAACATATACAAAACAAGGTAATCAGTAAAAATATACGATGTGAATGACAGCTGTCAAATGCTAGCTGTTAAAAACATGTATTCTAAGAGTTAAGGTTAGAAAAAATAGCCCAGAACCAAAAATATGTTTTAAACATGTAATATAGGACACTTACCAAGTCTTCGATGTCGTCGTCGTATACAGCTGTTATAAAGGCCTAATATGTTTGTTAAGCCATTGAACTGGTCTGTTAAGCGGTTCGGTGGCTTTAACGTATCAGATCAAAACAGACCTATTTGTAACAAAAATATGTTAGATTAATACAATATACAGGGTGAATAGCAGTATAATTTATACGTTTAAATCGTTCACATAACCTCAAACTTAGCAAAATACCGATTACACTTTGAATAATTACTAGACAGTTCAAAATGGGGTATACAGAGCACTTACCAAGGACTCTGTGTAGTCTACAGCTGTTTTTAACAGAACCGTTCACCGAACGGATCGGATTTAGACGGTTCACCGGTTAAGGCGGTTCGCCGAACGGGATGCCGAACGGGTTGCGGTTCGCCGAACGGCTCGCTGAACGGTTTACCAAACGGCTCGCCAAACGAGTACCGGCTCGCAAAGCGGTTCGCAGGGCGGTTCGCAAAGCGGTTCGCAGGGCGGTTCGCAGAGCTGTTTAGAAAAACAGCTAAGAATACCGCTATCGGTTTAAAAAACAGCTAAGTACTCTCTCTTGTGATTTATTTGTAACAAAATATTTTAGAAATAAAATTTAATATATATACAGGGTAATAATAAAGGTCACTTACCAAGGACTCGATGTCGTCTACAGCTGTTTTAACAGAACGGTTCGCCGAACGGGTCGGTTTTAGACGGTTCGTCAAACCGATTTTAAGCGGTCGATCGGTCGGTTTTTAGGCGGTTCGCCGAACAGAACGGTTTTAGGTGGTTCGCCAAAAACAGAGGCGTTTCCTTTAACAGTACGTACCTATTTGAAACAAAAATATGTTATTATTAACAGGGTGAATAGCATTGTGCTTAACGGTTCACATAACCTTTTAGGTAGAAACTTGTTATGCATAGGTATTTCCAAAACATTATTAGGTTTTTAAAAACGCCCATTTGTAACAAAAAATATGTTAGATTAATACAATGTACAGGGTGAATAGCGGTATAATTTATACGTTTAAATTGTTCACATAACCTCAAACTTAGCAAAATACCGATAACACTCTGAATTATTTACTTAAATTACTAGGATATGTACAATTTCGCAAAACATCTATTTGCATTAATAATAATAATAATAATAAAAACATTAGCTGTTAATAATAAAAAGGTATCATATGACATTAGATAAGAAAGACTCCTTGGTAAAGATCTAAATATTAAGTCAATCAGTTTCGAACAGGCAAATACTAAAATATACACGGTGAATCTAAACTTGTGTTAAAATATACAGGGTAAACAATAATAAGCTGTTGATAAGAGGCTTTTCGACTATGCATTATGCAAATTGTAGATCTAAATAATGACTTCTGAGCCTTCGATTGACAAACGACTATTGCAGTTCGAACAAAATGTAAGTACTAAAATATATACATGGTGAACCTGACTAAAAATATACTTTAACTTTTAAACTAAGTTTAAAATTAGGTTGCGAACAAATTGTAAAAGGATATTTACCTAAGTTGTGAAGTATTCAGCAGTCATTCAAACCATTTGAAATGTGTTGTAACATAATTTCTTCTCCCGTTTTTAACTGGCTGGAAACAGTCAAATATTACATTTCTTAGAGTTAATTTTCAACTCGAGTCATATATAATATTTGGCAGGTTAAAAATGTTTGTTACAACACACACACACACACACACACACACACACACACACACACACACACACACACACACACACAGGTTTAAGGGCTTCCGGTCGGACTTATTTTATGATTAGACAATCATAAAATAGTTCCTTAACGAGGCTGCCAGACGTGAACTGATCCCTTAATCGCACCTCATTTCGCTTTTTAAGGGCATAAACGAAAATTTCAAAAGCAAACCCAAGAAAACCTGATATTTATACGTTACACTATGTTGGCGTCTTTTATTGGCTTCGTCAAGCATCTTTTCATGGCTCTTAATATATGTTTGGCATCTTTTTTTTTAGGCCCTTAAGGCATCTAATGGCTCTTTTATCATTATTGGCTTCTTTTAATGGCTTCGTCAAGCTTCTTTTAATGGCTCTTTTAATTAATTATGTAACGTAAAAACATCAAATTTGTATTTCTAAAACTAAGTACATATACATAAAAATTAAATTCATAGGTTCCTACAGTTAAGCAGGAGGTATGGTATATTTTTAGGAGGAGCAACAGATTAATAAAGTTAATTAGGAGATACCCTTCTTACAGTGGAGGAAGCAAGAAGGGATTGACCTACTCGCAAGTTTTAGCCTTTTTATAGCCATAAGGCACAGAGTCAAAATTTTCTATACGTTTTCTTTTACAAAAATTTGTTCGAAAGACTTTAGTTACAGGTTTGGTAATAACTTCGTGGAGGCGAGTCCTTAAAATATTGTTGGTGGTTATGTATTCCTCAGGAGCCTCATTTAGGATCATATCCCTTAATTTTTCAAAATTAACTTGTTTTTGAGTGTTATAATTAAGGGTTATGCCCTTGGCTTTAATTATATCAAGATGTTGTTTTTTATTAGTAGAGTATACCCTATAAGCATACAACTTAGGACCTCCAGACACAAAATCAGTTATAAAACTACCTTCTCCGTAATCAGCTAGCTCATCTGTCATTTCACCTAAAAAGGTACCGATAGGGACCTCGTACTGACCGGGTCGTGAAATGTAAATGACAGAATCAGTATCGTGGTACAATACTCTATTGTCTAATTTTTCCAGATAAGAATATAGTTTAAGACGAGCTTGCGCAGTAGTAAAGGCAGCCAACACAACGTTCACAGTAGGGAGCGGGTTATATGCTTCGTGTTTATATGTCCAGTTTAACAGTAAAACGTCTTCATTGACAGGGTGAATAGCATTTACCTCTATAGAGGGTTTCGATAAAAGATCAAAGAATTCACCCGTGTCTGTTACTATAGAGGTCTTATCCTGGTTTTCTCTTTGACCCAATTTTCCCCAAAAGCTGGTAATAACAGATTTACCTATTTGTCTACAACCAGGATTCAATTCAATTTCATCAAAACATAATTGTACCCCTTCTCTATTAAAATACTCCTCTATATATTTGATCTTATCCTCTTCAGACTGACAGGGCCACCCAGAGGCTTGTTGTTTTATTTTCAAAAAATTGGAAATATATTCCGAAAACAAACCACCAGTTTTTGACACCGGATCGTATTGTTCGACTGTATATTTCCAAATTTCGAAAATTTCCATCATTTTGTAGCCCTTTTCTAAAGCCTTCAACACTTCGTCGATCACCCAAGTACCAGATATAGACCGGGCTTCGTCAGAATGGAAACACTCTTCTGAAGAATAATCTTTACAACAAGCAAAACAAAGAGGGAATAAAAGTTTATTGTCGTGTTTAATCGGTAATACCGGGTGATAGAGATTGGTAGGTGGAAGAATTTTACATTTTATTAAGCCATCGGTGTTTTTCAAATCAACAGAGCTACATTCTTCTCCAACAAGGACCTCTGGATGGCCTATAGGATATTTCCCGTATTTGTTCACCCAAGGATATAGAGAACAAACGTCGGCATAACAAATTTTCTCCCCCTCCTTACATGAATAATATAATTTTGTGGCGTCTGTACGGCCTCCATAAAAGGCGTCTCGAGGTTCCAACGGTGTTAAATTTAGGCTGTCAGAATCTATTTTCTTTTCTAACAATTTCTCTCGGAAATCGCATTCCCACATTTCAGTAACGCTAAAACCTAGACTTTGAAGTCTTTCGATTTTAGCTCTTGTGGACTCATATCGGAACTCTGCTGTTGTCGAGGGATCATCGTACAAAGGGTCGTTTCTACCAAACTTTATACATCTTGGGCATCCGTGATAATAACAGCCATGGAATTCAAAAACGTCTTTAGTTTCTCTACAATAACCATCAACCTTAACACCACACACGACTGCCTCTCGCCCTCTAAATGCTTGTTCTATTTTTATACCTCTACGTTTTTCCTCCCATAGGAGCCACTGAATAGCAATTCGGGATTGTAAATCCCTACATCTATACCCGTTTTTAGGAACGAGACCTATAGTTTGAGGTTTAAGATAGTTTCTTCGAAAAATCTTATTGCACGTCCCCGGTAAGGTAATTGCTTCTGTAAAAGGATCTACGCCTCCTTCTTTTAACATTAGCTCTCGAAATTTAAGACAGGCCTGGGAAAGTATGTCTACGTCCGATATACAGTAGGAAACAATTTCTTTTTTAAAATCAAATACATAATTTTCATTTACAAGTTTTGTGTGCCAGGCTATTAACTCGCTTTTAGCATCTTTACCTTCTTCAAGGGTCGGGGTGTATTTCAGACTCTCTGGGTCGTAATACTTAAGAGGTGGTAATGGACCAATATAATCCCAATTTTCTCTTTTATTAAACAGGTGGGGAAAATATCCTTTTTTAATATTTTTTTAATCCGAAAGCTTTTGGCAATTTAGCTAGTGGCATTGGGAAATAGTTAAGAGAATCGATAAAATCTACATTATCGACTCTCATTAAAAGCAGCTTTGTACCTCTAGTAATTAGTTCTGGTTTAACCTTTGTGTTTGTTAAAATATAATTTAACATGAACTGGTTATCGTAGAGGCCTCCAGCATGTCCAATTACTATTATCTTCTTAAACTGTTTCCTTTGGTTCATTAAGTACTCCATAAACCGGTTTACAGGGTCTATTTTTAAAACTTGTTGACGTAAACCACAATCGCACAACCATATGTCAATACCGATACATTTTTCACAATATTGCCGGTAAACACATAGGTTTGGTTTATGGAGAAGAGAACCGTCGGCCATGGGGGTTTCCTGTGTACATTCCAAATCATAAAATACTAACAGGGTTCCAGCCATCGTAGGTTTACGAGTATCTACTGGCATAAAACAGTCGTGTGGTGAAGGTACATGTTTATTACATACTTTACAAAGTATCTCTCCGCAAGTATGTTGACGTTTTTGCTGAAACGTTTTTAAACATGTCTTGCAAACAGCTATCCTGCTACATACATCATGTGCCTTATGTTTATCAAAGCACTCTTGTCCTCTTAACCACCTGTTACAGCTGTCACATAATATTTTCTGTTCTACGGAGCAAGGGGGAGATTGCTCACAACCGGGGCACTTTTCTGTACATCTATGATCCTGTTTATGATCATAAGGAACATGACAACTCTCACAATAATATCCACACACAAAAGCAGCCGTTAAAGAAGTAATAACATTATAATGTTTGTTGTCATACAATAAATTAATATTCTTTGGTCCACCAACCCCTTTAAAAATAACCCCCGACCCTTCGTATTATAGTCGTAAACAGTTATAGAATAATCTGCTAAATGTTCTTGAAATTTTTCGAGTTCAGGTATCCCACCACCCTCCTCGGACAAAGTCACACCAGCCAAGTCCAATAATTCACGCGCCTTCTCCAGTTGTAATGAGTTGTTTACGCGTAATTTCTTTTTCATAGCGTTGTTGTCAGCATATGCCTTAGCCACTACAATAGCTCGAGCTAAACATAGGTTGTCCTTGTTTGTAATAGGTATAATACCCTTTCTTTTAATGCTTTCTTCGTCGAAAGTATTGTACTTATTTACTTTGCCTGTACCTTTAGGCAATTTAACAGACGTAGCACTGATACAGAAGGTTTCTGTGTCTAGCCCTGAGGAATTCGATTGATACACCGAAGCAACCATGTCCCAAATATCGTCAAATTTTACGGTTGAAGCCTCTTTAAAAGGTATCCATCCATCACCGCGACTAAACTCTTTCGAACAAAAGGTAAACCCGATTTTATCGTTTGGTTCTACCCCTTCCGATGCTTTTGTAACGATCTCTTTAAGACCTTCTCTTACCCAAGCTAATGGGTCAGCGTCGGAAGGAACCTGTCTAATTTTAAAATCTATAGTTCGCCGCGCTAGATTAAATTTACTTACCTTGCGAGTAGTATCTTTGATTATTAAAAACTTTTCCATTTTTGAAAACACAAGAGCACAAACACGTCTGAACTGATCGACTGTCAAGAGCAGAATGATCGATGCGTTGCGGTTTACTTCTATTTATAACCTCGGTTGACCTTGAAAATGAAAAAACGGGGTGCGTTCAGAAACCATCTATTTATGTAAAATAATGAACTAAGAAAATTTCCTCGTCTCTGATTGGTCAAAATAAAGTCTTAAAAATTTACTCGTCTCTGATTGGTCGAAAATACAAAGGTATGTTCAGTAAAAATATGGTTGGTTAAACTGCTCTCTGATTGATCAAAAATAAAGTGTTAAGAAAATTTACTCGTCTCTGATTGGTCTAAAATACTAGGGTACGTTCGGAAACCATCTGTTCGTGTTAAAATACTTGATTTTGATTGGTTAATGGAAGTATGTTGAAAATTTAGCCAAAACTGTACACCGGGTCCCCTGAGCTCTTACACCTCAGGCTTAGGCGGAGGGGTTAAGCAGATGACCCAGAGCCTAACACGTCAGGTTTGACAAGTTTAACCTTGAAAAAATCATATCTGATTGGTTAAAATTACAAGAGAATGTTCAGAAACTTGTAAAGAGTACGTTAAAAAACCATGAGTAAAATTTAGACCAATTAGCAGCTAACTTTGTTGTTGTTGTAATTTAGTTACATAAATACTTACGCAAAAATATTAGCTCTTGAATTATTTTAATCACCAAAGTTTGGATGATGCAATCTGTAAAGAAAATTCTGTTGTTATTTCCCCACCACTTTACCCCCACCACCGCTTTACATATAACATGAGCAACTTATAACATTTATTTTAGTATTAGTCAAGCAGTCAAAGAAGCAACAATGTCTCGAGCTTGTTTTTGGGGTCGTCCGTGTGATTGTTCTGAATGCACACCTGAATTGGAGGCTATGTGTGAGGTTTGCCAGGAAAATGAAGGGTATAGAGTAGGTAGCACTTATAAAGTTGATAGAAAAGGTATAGGAGACTATTATTTTAAAACCTACTGCAAGCCCTGTTATTATAAATATAAAGGACAATACGAAGAGGCTTATTTTGAACAATTAAAGAAGTTAGTTATGGAGAATCCTCCCAAGTGTACAGAAAGAAAATTTCTACCTGACGGGAGCTCCGTACCTTATGGGTATACAAGAAGGCAGACGAAGAAAAGAAGTAGAAATTATTTGTAAATATGTAGAAATTGTTTTGAGCAAATAAATGTTTATAAATATTCGGTTTGTTTTAATAATTACCCACACCTCTTTTATTTTGGATTTATCAATCAATTGAAAATAGAACCGTTTTAATTATTTTAAAACCTATTGCTTTGCATGTTATCAAGAGCATATTGGTCAACATGAACAAACAGCTTTTGAACGAATGAAGGCCATAGTGGAAGCACAGCGGAAGTAGGCGAAAGTAGGGACATATCTTGTAAATTTTCAATAAACAATAAAAAAATATATAGTGCCGTTTTTAATGTATCCGCCATGATTAGAACCGCTTCAATAGCTTTATAGAGCAGTAATCATCTAGGCGGTTCGAATAACCGTAAAATTAACAGCTTAACCTACTGTTACGTTTATGTTACGCTCATGTTACGCTCATGTTACGTTCATGTTACGTTGCTATAATTGAAAATAGAGCTAACAGCATTATAGAGCCGTTTTAATTATTTTAAAACCTATTGCTTTGCATGTTATCAAGAGCATATTGGTCAATATGAACAAAAAGCTTTTGAACAGGTGAAAAGCCATTCCGATCACATTATAAAGGGCATATCTTGTAAATTTTCAATAACAATAAAAATATAGTACCGCTTTTAATGTATCCGCTATGATTAGAACCGATTCAATAGCTTTATGAGGCTGTTCTGTACCGGTTTACTATCTGTATACCCTCTGTTTGGTAGGTGTTTACTACCTGTTTACCCCCTGTTTACTACCTGTTTACCCCTTGTTTACTACCTGTTTGGTAGGCGTTTGGTAGGCGTTTGGTGGGCGTTTGGTATTGAGTTACCCTAATAAATATAGAGGCTTTTAACGTATAAGCTTAGTATGCAAACAGCACCCGTACAGGATGGACACTACAAAGATTAAATATTTACTTCTCGAAGTATTAAACACTAAATATGGTATAAGAAGAGATGGCAAAAAATATCTGATTGGAAATAGCGAAATTGAAATTACCGGAAATCATTTGCTAATTCATGATAATAAATTTCTCTTAAGAGAGGGATTATTTAACTTGCTAACACAAGATGCACCCAGAAAGTATTCGCCCAAGGACTTGGCCGATTATAAAATTATTCTACTTTTAACTGGTGCCCATAAGAGAAATGATGGAAAAATTATAGCAACGCATGGATGGAAATATCGTCATATTATTGCCAAACTTTTTCCGCCCAAGAGACCGTACAGACCGAAACGTATTAAATTTGTTAGTAAGCCAAAACAAGTGGAAGAACCTTGCCAAACGAACAAAGAATTATTATTATTTTACAGCGATGTAAATGAGTTGGTTGACCGATTAAGAAATTTGGAAGCTGCCAAACAGCTTGGTGATAACTCCGGTGAAATTACCACAATTTTGGGAGAACTAGAACGCCTAGGTGTAATTGAATTTTACTGATTTAATAAAAATGTAATTTAATAGTAATAAATGTATTAAAATTTATGTGTTGTTTTAATTACTATTTTTAATTATTGTGCAAGGATTATTTACAAACGAAATGATACTGTTTAATCAAAAAAAAATAGAAAAAACACGATTAAATTTTACTTATAACAAAAGAAACGGTCTTTGCCTCTAAACATGCTGAAACCTGTTGAAACTTGTTGAAACTTGTTGTTTGGTGATGACGTCACACCTAAATCGGTCGATGACGTAACGTAAGGTAATGACACTAGGAGTAAGACCTACACACTCTCAGTTTGTATCCAACCTTTGAACAGAATGGTTGTGTTTCTAGTGTTATTGTTATGTGGTTCGGTGCTCTCGGCTCAGGAAGAAGCGTTAAATTTTACAGATTATTTAATAGAATACGGATATCAGACGGATGAAAATACAATTGCCGATGTATCTGAAAGCCTTCGAAAATTTCAAGAAGAATATAATCTCCCAGCAGATGGAACGCTGAATAATGAAACTGCCAGTTTAATGAGAAAACCACGATGTGGAGTAAAAGACATTCAAAGTTTTTCTGTTGACGCTACTGGATATCAAAAATGGCGAAACAACAACATCACCTGGACAATAGTACCTCCTACGTCACAATTTATTCGTTATAGGAATTTGGGAGCCAAAGCATTTAAAGTGTGGTCAGACGAAGCTCCGCTTACTTTTACATTTACTCAAAACCCGAGCTTTGCAAATATTACCATATCGTTTGAAGGCCCTATACACAACATGTTTGGAAGAGCACTACCTTGTAGCTATGAATTTAAACCGGGTGTTTTGGGGCACGCATATTTCCCTGACTTGAACACAGATCAGGTAGAAATTCATATGAATCGTCGTATAAACTGGGATACCTATCACCGATCCGATCAAAAAATCTGTTTGCCGTTTTGGTTCATGAAATTGGACACGTACTTGGCTTGCACCATTCCTCTCAAACTGATTCCATCATGTATCCGTTTTATTCTGGAGGCAATGGTAGTTTAAGCCAAGACGACAAATGGGCTTTACAATTTCTTTACAATAACCCTTCTACTTCAACAACAACGTTAAAACCGTCTTCAACATCGAAACCGGTGACCATGCCTTTAACACCTAGAACGGCGAAACCTTCAAGCACAACGTCGAGACCGATGAGCATACCTTTAATACCTAGAATGGCGAAACCTTCAAGCACAACATCGAAACCAACAACAACGACCCGAACAACAACAACAAAAATGCCTGAATTATGTGATGTAAACTTTGAACAATTAGATACATTTTTAATTGTTAAACAAAAATTGTATATATTTTATAAAAAGTATGTTTGGATATTAAATTTAAATACCAAAGAAATTAAAAATCGACCCTTCTTAATAACCGATTGGTTGTCGTTTTTACCCGAAATCTTTCGAAAAATCGACGCCATCTATGAGAGACCAAATGGCGAAATAGTTTTAATAAGTAATGAAATCGTTCACTTTATTAACTACAAAAATTTTAATCTAGTTGATAGAAAACACGTGTCACATGTTGTGGCATCAACGGCTCCTCTTAAAACTAGAGGTATAGTAAATTCAAATATGGGAAGAACCTATATATTTTTCGACGAAGTAGTTTGGACATTAGACGAGTGTTCATTTGAACCCTCAGAGCGCGATTTAATGTCTGATTTGTTTAAGGGTATTCCCGCTCAGATAGACGGCGTGTTCCGCCACACTAATGGTAGGCTTTATTTTATTCGAAAAGGCATGTTTTATGAATTTGATGAGTTTGCCAATAATTTTATAAAGTCTGGAAGAATGGATTTAAATTTCTTTGGTATTAATTGTCCTAATTTAAGTTTATTAGAACAGCTAAAAACTTTGTTAACTAGTATAGTTTCTAAGGATTCAAAAATTTTACATTAATAAAGAGTAAACAATAAACATATTTTTTATTTAAATCCTCTACCCAAAGGGAAACCTAAAATTAGTAATCTACAATTTGGGGCCCCTACACGGGGTGACGACCGGAAGTTGCAACAGGAAATGGTTATTATAGATTAAATAACTATAAATAAATAAGAAAGACAAACCATCAAAATTGTTAAAAATGCTTATTTTGTAGTCTACAAGTCAAGACCTTTCATTTGAGCCCAAACAAAGCGTGTTTCTAACGACCGGAAGTGACTACCGAAAATGACTATTTTATTGCAGATTCGGTATCTAGAAACTACTAGGAATCTAAATAAGTTAAAATTTTAAAAAATGTCCATAAATAAAAAAGTTTAAATTTTTTATCTTATTTTAAAACCTATAAGTCACTAACATTTAAAATAGCTAAAATAACTGAAAAAATATTAATAAATTGCAAAGTTATAATAAATTGTTAAAAAATGACTAAAATCAGCTCACTAGAAGCCTTAATATATGTTAAAACTGTTTAGGATCTATTGACAACATAAACTTTTTGAATACCGGAAATGACGATTTTATTACATATTCGATATCTAGAGGCTACAAGAAATCTAAATAAGTTAAAATTTAAAAAATATTAATAAAAAGTGAAATTTTTGTCTTAATTTTAATACCTATAAGGCATTAACATCTCAAAATGGTTAAAAATAATCGTAATAATCTAATGTTTTAAGCCTTTGTATATTATTAAAATTTTCTATGACTTATTAAGACCCTGTATATTAAATACTACAATACACTTAATAATCAAATAATTTAAACCACCTGTATATACTACAGTCTGCTAAATAAGCTAATAATTAAAACCCCTGTATATTATTATATTAAGTATTTACTTCAATCATGTACTTCAAAAGTTATATTTTAAACCCAGTATATTACTTAACCTTTTTATTAAGCCCCTGTATAAACTGTGTATTTTTATTATTTCTAAATATATAAACTTTAATCAGTTATCTCTTTATTCGTTAAACATTTGATAACCTTTACGTCTCTTAACCTCTTAACCTCTATGTTGCATTATTTTGATGATGCATTAAAATAATTGATAAATAACAAAATTATTTATTTCACAATAATTATGTACACAGTGCTAATAATGTTAATTGTGTAACAAGCGTGTAATAGTTTATCATCAATACCTGATGGTTGCCTTTTAGGTTTTGGATCATGCAGAACTTTTTATAAAGAATAACTTTTTTTCGTAAACTTAATAATAAAAAAGTTTTCCATATGGTACGAACTTACGTGTACACACTGTATGAGTTGCACCTATACCCTGTGTGTTTAAAAGAGGGATAGATACCCCCGCAGTTATATTTAAATTTCCTTTAAAGGCCCTAATTTATCATTTAAACAAAAATAAACAAAAATTTGAAGAAAACTTATGTCTAGAAATTGACCTATTTAATTGTCTGATATACGTAAGCTGTTTTTCTAGCACCTTAGGCTAATATTTTAATATTACGGGTTGCTACCCTTACAAATTATATTTAAATATGTTTCTTAAGCCCTAATTTCGCCTTAAACCAAAAACCGTAATGAATTGAAACGAAATATGTATTTTTAAAATTTTTGGTAGACACCTCTTTAACCAGGGCCCTTAGCTTAAGCCTCTGGCGTAGAAAAACAGGGCTGCATTATATTTCAATATATACTTAATACCCTAATGTATCATTAAACAAAATCGTAAGTGTTCAAAAGTTTAGAAAGGAGTTATTTTTAAATCTGATCTATAGAATATACGGGGTGTTCAAAATCGATTTTTTATTAATATCTTAAATATGCCTTATCCGATTTTAATAAAATTTGGCTGTGGCATTTGTTAAAATAAGCAGTTAATTTAGCCCTAAATTAATTTTAATTTGTGAGACCAGTGGCGGCGTGGTACTCATTTTAGCTAATTTAATTGACAAAAATGTACGCCACTGACTTTTTGCAACTTTTAATTTTTGCCAGATGAAACACATAAAAATACAACTTTTATTTTATGTCTTTGCATTTTTACATATCATGATAAAGAAATAAAATTCGCTAAATTACCTAATCCTGGACCATACAAGAAACATTAGGGCATTTTTTTTTTTTTTTTAAATAAAGTTTTATAACTACTTGTTGACAATTATGCGACAACAATAACAAATACTTTATTTAATAATGTTTATATTTAATCTAATAAATTTTACTAAAAAGTATTTTTAGAAATTTTTATGTTTTTTTTAAACTTTAACACCTTGTATCTTGAGAACGAAAAATTTGAGGACCCTTGTTTATAGAAACTTTTTCTCATATTACAATTACATTACAATATCTTCGTCTATTTTTCGAGCACCCTGTATATTTTCTTGATATCTGACAATAGAAAATAGTTTTAGCTCGGAAGCGTTCTTAACTTCAGATTCGAAAATATTTACCGAGCGCAAAAAAGTGTTTTTAAGTATACTTTAAAACCCAATATTTGAAAAAAATTTCTTAATTTCTGTCAATTGAAATTCTAAAATTTTTAGCCCTAAATTTACTTTAAGCCTTAAGGAACAAAATAAAATAGGTTTTAGATACGTTTCAACTTCAGATTCGAAAATATCTACCGAGCGCCAAAAAGTGTTTTTAAGTATACTTTAAAACCCAATATTTGAAAAAAATTCTCCAGGTTTGACCTTATTTTTTTTAATTTCTGTCAATTAAAATTCTAAAATTTTTAGCCCCAAATTTACTTTAAGCCTTAAGGAACAAAATAAAATAGGTTTTAGATACGTTTTCAACTTCAGATTCGAAAATATCTACCGGGCGCCAAAAAGTGTTTTAAGTATACTTTAAAACTCAATATTTGAAAAAAATTCTCCAAGTTTGACCTTGTTTTTTTTAATTTCTGTCAATTGAAATTCTAAAATTTTTAGCCCTAAATTTACTTTAAGCCTTAAGGAACAAAATAAAATAGGTTTTAGATACGTTTTCAACTTCAGATTCGAAAATATTTACCGAGCGCCAAAAAGTGTTTTAAGTATACTTTAAAACTCAATATTTGAAAAAATTCTCCAAGTTTGACCTTGTTTTTTTTTAATTTCTGTCAATTGAAATTCTAAAATTTTTAGCCCTAAATTTACTTTAAGCCTTAAGGAACAAAATAAAATAGGTTTTAGATACGTTTTCAACTTCAGATTCGAAAATATTTACCGAGCGCCAAAAAGTGTTTTTAAGTATACTTTAAAACCCGATATTTGAAAAAAATTCTCCAGGTTTTGACTTTATTTTTTTAATTTCTGTCAATTAAAATTCTAAAATTTTTAGCCCCAAATTTACTTTAAGCCTTAAGGAACAAAATAAAATAGGTTTTTAGATGCGTTTCAACTTCAGATTCGAAAATATCTACCGAGCGCCAAAAGTGTTTTCCAGAATTTTATACTTTAAAACCCCAAAATTTTAAAATTATATATTTCTACAATATAGACAAAGCCCTAAAAATATTTACTAACTATGATTTGGACGTGTATTAAAATGTAGCCAAATTAAAAGAGTTATTGTTCTAGGCTCAAATTTTAGATAGATAGATTTATGATTTTTAACATTACTTTAAATATTTATTCCAAGAACATAAAGTTATAGTTTAAAAACAGAAAATTTTAAGATTTTTATATCAAACTGGTATTTTGTATTATACGTACTTTTTGAAATACATTTTTATGATTAAATGCATGCATTATCTGATAATAAAGTAAAAGGTACTTACATGTTTTTTATTGTATTAATTCACCAAAAAACTGTAAAATATTCACAAAAAATCCACAAAATAAGCTTGAACGGTATCGCTGCCTGTTAATGCAGGCGTATCGAATGATATTCGGTGTTTTTTTGCATAGGAACGCGAAGTCTCGCGTTTTTATCAGAACGTATGCGATTAAGCATTTCTGATAACATGCTAAAAATAACATGAGTAATCATCCAGGGGCGGGTTAAATTTATTAAATGTTCTTTTAAATAATATTTATATTCTGTATAAAACCTTTTTATATGTTTAAAATTTAGTTAATATTAAGAAGGCACTGTGTACGGTTATGCGCATGTGCTTAAGCCAAGAAGGTTAAGCGCTTGGTGAGAGAATGAATTTCTACGCCAACCGTGCGAAATAGTACCATGTAATTACCGAGGCTTCTGGCAACTGTGCTGTGATTGGTCAGTTGGAGCGCGTGAATTATATATACAGGGTGTTTTATTATTATTTAATATTAAATTATTATGGTTTAAATTATATGAGACCGAGGCTTCCGGCAACTGTGATGTGATTGTCCAGTTGGAGTGTGTGAATTATATACAGGGTGTTTTATTATTTAATATTTAATTATTATGGTTTAAATTATATGAGATTATGCGTCTGCGCTTAGGCCCTCTGCTTAAGCCTCAGGCCCCGCGCTTAAACCGCGAGCCGTCCTGCGAACCGCCGCCTCTGTTCGGCGAGCCGTTCGGCGAACCGCTCTGCGAACCGCTATCCTTTTGGCGAACGACTCTGTTAAAAACAGCTGTAGACTACATGAAGTCCTTGGTAAGTGCTCTGTATACCCCATTTTGAACTGTTTAGTAATTATTCGAAGTGTGTATTTCGCTGCTTTCTACCTAAAAGGTTATGTGAATCAATTAAGAGCAATGATATACACTCTGTATTTTAACTTTTTGTTCTGACATATTATTTTTTTTTACAAATAGGTCTGTTTTGATCTGATACGTTAAAGCCACCGAACCGCTTAACAGACCAGTTCAATCGCTTAACAAACATATTAGGCCTTTATAACAGCTGTATACGACGACATCGAAGACTTGGTAAGTGTCCTATATTACATGTTTAAAACATATTTTTGGTTCTGGGCTATTTTTTCTAACCTTAACTCTTAGAATAAATGTTTTTAACAGCTAGCATTTGACAGCTGTCATTCACATCGTATATTTTTACTGATTACCTTGTTTTTGTATATGTTTATTAGATTACTCTGTATTGTTAGTGTTTGCGTTAGAGCGTATATATTTTTAACACCTGTTATCTACATTAATATCCTTTTTTATCATTTTTTAAATTATTTTACCTTCACCATTTTATCAATATTTTCCTAATGTAAACCACATGTCTACATAACCTTAAACTGCGAGATGTTATTGCGCATGCGTTTCCCACTATAGGGTGTATGTTCTCGACTGTTGTAGACCTTCGAACGTCCTTATTTAGGATTTTAGAGCTGCGGAGCGAAGTGGTAATCCCTGCTTGCAAACCAGGTAGCTTTTAGCTGAGAACCGGCTTTATACAGTTTGAAAGTGCCTATTCGGTTATATATATACACCCTAAAGCGTTAAAGACCTGTTTTTCGTATATTATTATTAACTGATATATTTTTCTCTTATATTTTTATTATTTTTTACCTTCACCATTTTGTCGTCATGTTTTATAAACCATGTGCGTGTAAAATTTTGAGGTTATGTTAATCAAGCATTAAAGACCTATTTTTCGTATATTATTATTAACTGATATATATTTCTCTTATATTTTTATTATTATTTTACCTTCACCATTTTGTCGTCGTCATGTTTAATAAACCACGTGCGTGTAAAATTTTGAGGTTATGTTAATCAATCTTAAAATATTTCTAGGTTATGTTGACGTCATTTTTAGCCCCATAAGATGAGTCAATGAATCATAACTATTTCTAGGTTATGTCATGCGTAAGATACATGCATATAAGTTTGAGGTTATGTTGACCACCTAATGACGTAGCACCATCTTGTCGATATATTTAATAAACCACGTGTCTGCAACTAATGTCAATCAATAATATATATACCCTATTTCTAGGTTATGTCATGCGTAAGACGCTAAGATAAGTTTGAGGTTATGTTGACTAAAGTATATGACGTATGAAGCTAACTTACGATCATGGGGCCCCCCAGGGCTTAGACGAGGGGCCCGGAGCCCTAGGCGGGGGCTAAAGGCTTATCCGTATAAATTTAGGTTATGTCATTTCAATCAACGCCTTATTTCTAGGTTATATTGACATTATTTTTCGCGCATGCGTACTGCCTTATCTCACGTAACCACGTGGTTTGCGAAATATGACAGGTGACAGCTGACAGGCGCCATTTTCTAAGTCACGTGATATTTGACAGGTGACAGATGACAGCTTGACCACGCCCTAAATATGGAGTTGCGCAAGATTCCTAAATATGACGTCAGAGATTTTGACATATGACAGGTGACAGATGACATTTGACAGATGACAGATGACAGATTGACCACGCCCTAAATAATGCGTCACACAAGATTCCTAAATATGACGTCAGAGATTTTGACATATGACAGGTGACAGATGACATTTGACAGATGACAGATTGACCACGCCCAAAATAATGCGTTGCGCAAGATTCCTAAATATGACACGCATGCGCAGTACCCTAAAATAGGCGTCGCCCAAGATTCCTGACGTCAGGCGTCGTGACGTCAGGCGTCGGCGGCGTCTGTCTCGTTAAAGTATCCCGTAGTCTACTTTACGAAGGCTGGATGGCCCGCGCGCTCTTTACTCTGGCCTTCCCTTAGACGTGTAAAAACTTGATTGCGTTCTACAATGTCGCAACATCGTTTAAGTCGTCTATGCCTTTTAAGCGTTCATAGTCAACGAATTAAAGCACAAAAAGTTTTTTTTATCAAAGATTTAATAAAGAAGTTTGGTCAAAATAGAAGAAGATTTTAATTATTGTTTTCAGAGTAATTTTATCTTTATTAGTTCAACGTTCAATCAACGTCTTTTCGAGTAGACGCGGCGGTAGTCAATTTGCGCTGTATAATTTAATTTTATAAGTTACAAACTAACGTTCTGTGCTGCGTTGCGTAGCACGCGTTAAGGTCGGGTCTAACATAATGGCAACAAGCCCGTTGCCGTGCGTTTCCCTTGTAAAATGTAGGAGGATGGGGCGTTAATTATACCACGCTTTAAATTACACCCGATCACAAATTAAAACTTTACATCAGTTTTAAGGTTTGGCTACATATAACCACACCGAGTCGTGCACTGTAGTACGGCTGTGGCACGGTTTTAAATTGTACCATTGTATTATAATGCCATAGACCTAATATCACCGCTTCGTGCCCGATTGATTTCTCGAAATATTAAATTAAACAAACTTTTAAAACAAAAAATAAGAATGTATTCGTAAGTTTTACTCACATGTTATTCACAAGAAGTAACAATAAAATTAATTTTACACTTTTAAATACTTATTAAGTAACTTTTTTTTGTAATGTTTGTTTACAACAACCAACCTTTAACCACAAACTTTTAATTTTTATACATAATGAAATAAAATAAAAGGTGGCGCCCGTAAACTTAATGCTTCGTTTGGGGAACATCGGCGCTATTCGATCCACGTATGATTTCATTTGCTGGGCACGTTTCAGACCGTACGAGATACGGTCGTGCTACGATGCGGGTTTTGTGGGACATCGGTGCCGTTATGTGTGGCCAAACTTTTACCTATACTAAACCTAAGATTTTGAATAAAGGAAACATGGATAAGTAGAAAAATCTGATTTATTTAAATAAAGAGATATACAAACATAAAACAATAGACTTGACTTGACAAAAAGGCTATTTTTGAGGGCATGAAAAGTGCTTTTGAATTTTTTCGAATTAATTTGACTACGGAATATAATCCCGAGCCTTTTTCCAATCCCGGAATTTTAAAATTGGGCAAAGACAATCCCGGAATCCCGGATATTCCTTGGATTTGAGGGTAAAGTACAAAAAGTGCGAAAATAATAAAAAATTAACTTTAATTTTTTAAACTTTTTTAGGAATGTAAAAAAAAATTGAACAAAAAAGATGTTTTTTTTTCTAAACAAAAAAACAAACGAATTTAAATTTATTAAAATTAACGTGATACACACTTTCTTTTGATAAAAACATTTCTACAGTCGTATTGATTAGTTACCATTAAAAATAAAAACAAAATTGTATTTTTGCAACATCTGCATACCCTCACATAACATTTAATTGATCGCATTAAAAGATTTGTAATTTATGACAATACAATAAACTTAAAGCAATTATAAATCCTATTGATAATAAAAATTAAAATATTTAAAATATACTTTAAATAAAAATATTTTAATGCAAAATTTTAATAACTTGCGTAATACTGAGTGCTGCTTTTACATTACCTATTTAGTCAAGTTAGACCCCTTAAAACTGAATAAAATCAGCTGGGAAATAACAATGGCTGACTTCTTATTATTATTGGCATTTATAATACGATAAATTAACCGGAAAGCTAAGTGCGTTTTGTTTCATGCAATTATTTTAAAAATATAACATTTATTTATTGATTTCAAAATTCCGGGATTTGGGAAATTTAAAGAGGTGGTATCCCAAGATCTCAGAATACTGGATCACGATCTTCTAAATTTGACCCAATTTTCTCTATCGGGGCTCGGTGCAGTTATGTGTGGCCCGACCTGTACACGTGTCTCAATTTGCACCTCGCCTATCACTCGGATAAGAGGCAGCCAACTAGTCTAGTCAAGAAGGTGATTGCGTGCGAAAAAGTTACCTAGAAATATAGTTGATGGCTTAAACGATCGGATGTATTCATAATTTTTTTCTGCAAAAAAAAACAATGTTTGTTAACAAAAAACTGATAAGGGTAATGGGCGGTTAGCCTTTTTTAAAAATTTAAAAAAATATAGGCAATAGTTTTAATATTATATAAGTTTCTAAAAGAGCAGGAAAGTTTAGTACAAAATTTTTTAATTGTATAGATTGTTGCTGCAATATTTATAATTTTTATTTAACGTTGAAATTCGGCTTTCGGGTCGCCATTTCGGCATGCGCGATCCGCCACTGTATTGAGCATAGGTTTAAAATAATTTATTTATGCAATTAAATAATAATTTAAAAATTTAAAAACATTTTAGTGTCATATTGAAAAGTTGTAGTAACATTATTTAAAAAGTTATTTATTTGTAGACTATTTTTTGGTTTTGTGCTGTCTTAAAAGGCGGTATAAAAGTTTAAAAAATTAAATTAAAAATGTTTTTGAAGCTTTTCTTATTATTGCACCTAATAAAATTATGCAATTTTTCTTTTTTAAAGTAATTATTTCGTTATTAATAACTTTTTAGGTTTACATTATTTTACCAAAATCTCAATTTTAAAAAATTCCAACAAACAAAAAAAATTACTTAAAAAGAATTGCACAGCCCTGAAAATGGCGTAAATAAGAAGAGGTTCACTAACCAAAAAATGTATAGATTAATTATTTAAACTTTTATAACGCCTTTTATGACAACCCAAAACCGTAAAAAAATAATAATTTAATAATAAACAAAAGAATAACTATTAAAAAATATTGATACAACTTTTATTATCTATTATAATATTCTTTAAAGTCAGCGGCGGCTGGTGATGACCAGTTTGGTAAGACAGCCAGTACCACTTTTTTAACACGCTTTTATTAACTTGGGTTGTAACTATCTATCTGGCTGCCTATGTAACGGAATCTTTGAGCCTAATTTTAACCAACTTCCAGCTATTCGATTTCTTTGAAACTTTGCACACGTATTAAGGACCCATGACAATGCAATAATCTGCAAACAGTATCCCTTTATCTTTTTTTAATCGCCAGGAAAAAAATTCCATTATATTATAAAAACAACACCTAGGATGCCATCTGTTGGAAAAATTTCAAACTTTGCTATTAAATGAAGAAGAAATTTTTAGTTTTTACACAATTTGGTTAGTTGCACCATTGGTGTTCAATTTTTATGAACAATAAAAATTAATAAGTTCTTTTACACAATTGGGTTAGTTGCACCATTGGTGTTCAATTTTTATGAACAATAACAGTTAATAAATGCCGTTAACACGCTTTTATTAACTTGGGTTGTAACTATCTGGCTATGTAACGGAATCTTTGAGCCTAATTTTAACCAACTTCCAGCTATTCGATTTCTTTGAAACTTTGCACACGTAATAAGGAAACATGACAATGCAATAATCTGCAAACAGTATCCCGTTATCTTTTTTGGATCGCCAGGAAAAAAATTCCATTATATTATAAAAACAACACCTAGGTTGCCATCTGTTGGCAACATTTCAAACTTTGCCATTAAATGAAGAAGAAATTTTTTAGTGGGTTGCAATATATTGGCAACGGTCCAAACATTGCCTGGATTGCCATCTGTTGGCAAAATTTCAAACTTTGCTACTTAATGAAGAAGAAATTTTTTAGTGAGTTGCAATCTGTTGGAAAAATTTTAAAATTTGCCACTCTTGTTCATTAAAAAAAATTTCGCCATTTTGTCAAGAGTAGCAGAAACTAAAAATGAAAAATAATTAATAGTTTAAAAAACTAAAAAAACACGCTTTTATATGCAACCGAACTAAAAAATAGAAAATAATTTTTCATTAAAAAAAATATTGTCATTTCATAGTAAAAAGCGTGGGGTGATAAATATATTAAATGTTATAATTATTATATTTGCAAATATCAATGATGGAAAAGTTATGAAAAAATAGTAAAATGCACCCCACGCTTTTACTATGAAATGACAATATTTTTTTAATGAAAAATTATTTTCTAATTTTTAGTTCGGTTGCATATAAAAGCGTGTTTTTTAGTTTTTTAAACTATTAATTATTTCTGATATAACATTCTATTAAATTAGTTACACCTGTAATTTGTTTTATTATTTAACTTATTAAAAAAATAATGAATTATTTACTTATAAAGCTAAGAGACCTAGGTCGATAGCCGGTTGTACTGTTAAGTTAGTAAGGATTTACTTATAGTAGGGGGCCTGAATAAAATCTTAAACATTTGTTTTTAACGGGTTGTGCCCACTGAATTTGCCATCACCAGCTGCTGCTCTTTAAAGTATCTAGATAACACTATTTTTTTTAATTTTAGGTAAGTATTTAATTGCATTATAAATAAAATATTTTAAACCAAACTCACTACACTGGCAAATTGCCATTGCCAAAATTACCGCCCGAATGCCGATTTTCAACGTTAAATAAAAATTATTTATTTTGGAGCAATTCTGAGAATTAAAAATATTTTAGAAAAATTTCCTGCTCTTTCAGAAACTTTTATATTATTTAAGCTTATACTTATACGTTTTAAGATTGTGGCTAAAAATCGAACGTATATATTTTTTCTTTTTTCTTTTAATAACAATTGTACTTTTTTGCATAATTTTTTTTCTAGATGCCATTTCGGATCGTTTAGGCCATCAACTATATTTTCAGCAGACTTGTAACTATTTTTTGCAGAAAATCAACTTCTCGACTAGACTACAATGAAATGTTAACGAGGATGAAACACGAGTCGCCTTCTTAATCATGACCCTGGGTTATCGATTTATTTGGAGAATGCGGAGTTTTATTTTTTTATAATAACCTTTTCATTTACTTAGAAGTTTTTTTGTCATAAGAAGCGTCTATGTCCAGGAATTTAAACTACATATGTTTTTTTTTATTGGGCATAGAACGGTGATGCTGTTTTTGCCTAATATCTCATTTCTTGCATCTGACTTGCATGCAATTGCATGTCCCCAAATCCTAGAATATACATTTGGTATTTATTTTTTTAATTTTTTATAATAATTATACAGAGTGGCCCAATTGTCTGGAAAAGTCCAATATTTTGTTGTTGTAAGTTGTAAGGTTTTTAAACGTGTCCCGAAAAAAGTTATGGCTAAGAAGTTCTCTATCCCTATCTCTTTGTTTTATGGCTCTGATACTAAGTCTATTTGCCAGTTCTCCCATTCCGGTCATATAAGCTATTGCTCATAAGCTTTCCTGGCTTTGTCCGTGGAAAATCTGGATAATCGAGCTTGAAACTTTCAGACTTTTCTAGCATATGAATAAGAAATACTTTAAACAATTAACAACAGCGATGAACTTCTGATCATGCATAAATTGTGGCTTTAAAGCCAAGGGCTGCTACTTTTATCGCGAATAACCGACACTTTCATTACTGACGTTTCTCCACAAGGCATGCGCACTTCCTCGACCATACGAAAACACCATGTGTTCAACATCAAAACGTAAATACCTCAGGCTTTAGGAATCTTAACTCACAGCGCTTAGCCCCAGAAGAAAGAAGCACCAATTTAGCGTGAATCTTTTCTCGATCTCCAAGGGTACAGTAATGCCCGTGGACGACTTCTTCAGCCACCTACCCGGAAGTCTATGTAGACCTCTACGTAAACGTGAACCGCACTACTCGAAAACCGCGGAAAAATGGCTTAGAAGTTAGTTTTTTTTTATTGTAACCCGAATTTTTGTTTACAGAATCGGATTTAGTATAAAATTTTGCATATAATACTATATTTTATTTTGGCACTTGTGGCGATGTTGCCTCGCTGTTTATAATTTACTAAAATTTTGTGAAAAACATGTTACTCGAAAATTTGGTAAAAACGGAAATAAATTAGTAATTAAAAAATCCATGACAAATATTTCCTTGATAAAAGAAAATTTTATTATTTATAATGGAACATCCAGAATATTTGTTAATATTCTTAAAATTTTGTTCTTTTCCTTAACAAAAATGTAATATAAGCTATGGTTATAGGAATATAGGA
>JACEGR010004424.1:0-87660 GCA_014170235.1 Listronotus bonariensis
TGACATGGACTGTATTAATCGTAAAGTTAAGAAAATGTTAAGTGCCGTTAGGCTCCAAAACTTTACTATTTTTATTAATCTTATTAATATCTGATAAACATCTAATATAAAAGGTATGTTTTCAAGGAACATGCCAAAAGACTATCATTAAGATAAATAAATAGATCTTTGAAAAAGCCTTCCATGTAAGGCGAAACGTCAGATAATGTAAATTATTGTTTTATTAATAAAAAAAACCTCAATCCCAAGAAACAAAGTTAACAAAGTAATTATATATATATATATATATATATATATATATATATATATAATATATATATATATATATATATATATATATATATATATACACCGTGTCTTCGGAAGTTCTTAACAAATGGGAAACTTTTTTATTATTAATTTTACGAAAAAAGTGTCTTCTCATAAAAAGTCCTGCTTAATGCGAGAATACATTTCCACAAAAATATTTGGAGGTTGGATGTACAGGGTGGCTTAAAAATGATGTGTTTCCAAATTAAAATAAGGGTTATTTCCTAACTACGGTACCAAACTTTAAAAGGTGATTCCTTATGTCATTTTTTAAAGAAAAGTTCCTATAAACATATGTCCGGAGTTGCTTCGTTTCTGAGATACCGGGAATAAATATTTTTTGAGATATCTGTTTTTAAATATCTTAAATACGAAGCCAATTACAAAAAATGTACTTTACTAAAAGTTGTATTTTTAGTTTCTTTAAAGGAAAACAATATAAAAACTACCTAAAACGTCAGTGGCGTACAGTGGGCACAACAGCTAATATTATTGAGAGAAAATGTACGCCACTGGCTTTTTATGCAGTTTTATTATTTTTTTCCTTTGAAGCAACTAAAAAAATATATATATATATATTTTTATTTTCTTCGAAAATCGAGAAAATTTAAGTTTGTATATTAGTGCATTGTACAATCTTTTTGTTTTAATAACAGTTAATTTTAAAAGTTTATTTAAAACTATTCTATGAAGTTAATAATTATAAAATATGTGCACTAATGTACAAACCAAACAAATTTTTATCATTTTCACATTCAAACCGCTAAACTCCTTAAAATAACTCGAATTACAAGTCATTATGGAAATGCAATGAGCTATTGGTGAGTGAAAATATAATTCGCTAAAAATTTATATCTACGCCATTAATAACTTTTTGCAAAAGTTAAAAATCGTCCGAGATAAATGTACATATTTTGTAAATATTGTTAAAATCAAGTGAAATCTTAAATACAGAATATGTGGTGCTTACAGAAAGTTTAAGAAGTTATTATTTACCAAAATATAAACGCCAGGACCATATACCTATACCCAAGAATAAATTAATATCAGTTATTAAAAAATGGTTTAAGAAAAATAAAAAGTTATATATATATATATATATATATATATATATATATATATATATATATATATATATAAAATATTCAAGTCGTGGTGAATAGCATAGAAAACAAGCGTCTACTTATTAGACAAGTTTCATTGTTTAGACTGTCTTTATAGGGAGTAGAATATTTTATATATTACTTTTTAATCTATATATATATATATATATATATATATATATATATATATATATTATATATATATATATATATATATATATATATATATATATATAGATTAAAAAGTATTTAAATAAATTTACCGTTGTGATAAATAATTAAATACAGGAAGGACAATATAACAAAAATACATTTATTGAAAAAAATATATATATCTTAAAAAATGTAACAGTTTGCCATTAAAATTTATAATTTTATCCCAAACTTTGGGGAAATTTCTTGTCCGTATAAGCACTGGTTTTTTATTCAATAACAAGCCACAAAAATAAATAATATTTACGTATATTTAATAATGCGTAATAAAATAAAGCAATTAATTAAATTAAACGCCTCAAATACCTTAATCATAGCTTGTCATAAAAAATGGATGCACACTTACCTGCATAAAAATATTTTCCCGAACTTTTGGGATAAAATCATAATTGTTAATGGCAAAATACTGAATGATTGATTTTTCCACTCGAAACGTCGCATAAATGTAAAGTGTGATATGTCGTTGAATTTAAAATTAAAATACGCGTTTATTACGCTAAATATTAAATATTTGACCAATTAAAAAAAACAAAGTTGATAATGCCAGTTTAAAAACAAAATGTCGAATCCCTAAATTTCATGGCATTATTTTGTAGCACGAAAAAAGTGGCAATGATAAGGTGTCCTTAATTTTAAAATAAAATCGGACAAAAATAAAAACTGTTTTACAAAATTTTTCAGATAATTCCGAAACGGCTATACATTTTTCAATTTTTTAAACGGAATAATATTAAGCATTAAAATAATTAACTTAGCTCCAATTTAAGCAAACCCGTTTCTCGTACCCGCAAAATAATTTAGAAAATAATAACCTCCAAAATTTTCAAAACAATGTAAGCTCTTTTAAATCTAGCTTTAAGAAAAACGGCGTACCTGTTTTTAACTTTACGCATCCGAGTTGTATATGTTATGGATTTTTTTAAATAAGATTCAGATTGCGCGAAGGGCACGTTGCAAAACTGTGTGCAATTAGAATGAAGAATAGAGTGAAAATAAGGTTAGTTCTAAAACGTTTAAAAATATTTTAGGGGGGTTCTTTTTACGAGCCTATCACGAATATTCATACTGTCATATATGGATGCGGTGCTTTAACCAAGTCTGTCAATTTCAAATGTTTTTGTTATCGAACTGGGTACATGCGTCACCTTTTTTATCGTACAAGTTTATCATACTTTTTACATGCAGTTTTTAAACATTTTGCCAAAAATCGTAGGAGTTTCAGTCACAAAACCCGAAACATGTGTTTGAGCTATATGGTTTCTGGCTGTAAACTTTTCCGATAAAAAAATTACGTGTTAGCCTAGTCCGACAACCGAAACATTTGACATTGACAGGCTGGATTAAAAGCGCCGCTTGGATATATGGCGGTATAAATATTCGTGGTATACTCGTCAAAAGGAACCTCCTAAAAGGTTCTTATCATAGAGTCCATTTCATTACTGATCGTTGAGACTATGATATCAACGGTACCACAAGTAGTTATTTCGTCTTTTTAAATGGCAGCAAATTTAATAATTTTCTAAACGTTCAAAATATGTGTGGTATTAATTGGTAAAATATAACCTAATACACGTTTAACAAGTATGTAAGCTCCTTGTATCTCTAAAACTGCTAAAGCGGCATTTATAAAATTCGGCTTTTGTGTGTTCTTAGGAATGCTTAATTAAACAATGATATCAGTATTTTCCAGATTTCACTAAAAATGCATGTTTTGATATTTAAATAAGGAGCGGCTACAGACCGCAATGAAATCCTCCACTTGGCAACGTTGCAATCTGAAGTGAGGTTAATTTGTTTTGTTTTTTAAAAAGTTAAAAACTTTTCCTTTAGTGTTTTTAGGTAAAAGAAGCCGTTGTTTTGCTTTGAATGTAAAAAATAATTTTCGATCCAATCAAAAATACGATTTCCATAATTTTTTATTTTGAGTTTTTATCTTTCCATATACATGTTGGCTTATAAGTTTTTTTTTTCCTGCTTACCAATAAAATATTTAATATATGTATATGGGTACTAAGACAAAAGTATTGGTTTAATTTTTCTTTTTACTACACCTCTAAATTTAAGTATTTATTTATATAATTAACTTTTTGTTATACCTAACTCAATGTTAAAAAAATATGTGAATAAACATAAGACATTTTACTGTGTTCAAAAATTATTATTTTTTATAAATCTTGGGACAGTCGATTAAGGCTTAAGCCTAAGTGCTAACATACTGTAAAAAGTAAAAGACATTGGTAAAACTAACACTGGACCTCAATACTTATCAGCGCATAATAGGTTAAATCCCTTTGTTTTACAAAACCTGCTGGTCTATATGTAAATGGGGAGTAATATGACTAACTCTTTTCGTGACAGCTAATATAATTGTATTTTTAAAATATTAAAGATTTACCTTTTTCAAAAATGATAACGTCAATAGACTTATTATTGATGATAAAAGTATGCGCACCCTGTATATATTTACAACTCCAAATTTATCAGCATTTAATACAACTTTGTTTTAAAACTTTTAACATTATCAATGTCTCTTATTTAGTGCTAACGGCCGTATTCACATGCACTGACAAATATTTATCAGACTAATAGTCTACTTAAAAAGCAGGCTACCAGTCTGATAAATATTTGTCAAAGCTTAGTAAATACGGCCGTTAGACTATCATCAAAAAATTAAAAATTTCTAATATGTAAAAAAATGAACCACCCGCCAAAATTCTTAATGTAAAGACTTGACAACGTCGCGGATTTAATTGCGATCTACATCCGCTCCTTTTTAATAACGGGTAAAGATTCAATTTTAAAAATTTGGATTTTAATTAATAATGTTGAGACTCCTAGCTTATACCAATTAGTAGTTTTTTTTATCTGTTTGACACTCCACGAAGGCTTTATGCTTTAGTACCAAAGTACCGTTGGTGTCGGGTTATAGATGTTTAGCCCCTTTTTTCACGCTGTTCCGTCAACGTTATCCAAGCACTGAAACAAACGCGGTAGTGTCACCACGGTGGTAGTAGTGCATTTCTTTTAAAATAAATAAATAATACGTGTAACGCAAAATTTAAAAATTTGACACGAATGCCGATGACTGTTTAAGTGTTTAATTTCACTTATCATAAACTTTTAAATAGTACAATATGTAAACGCGGATTAAGCCGTTTGAAATAATTAAGCTGCTTTTGTTATTTTTTTTTAATCAAAAATGTGGTTTTGTCATAGCTTCCCAGTCAAACTAAAATTTTAAAAATTGTTGAAGCTATTAAATTTTGTCTACCAAATTGCGACAAAAATAATTGAGGCAATAAATGAAAAAAAAAAAAAAACGCGGGTGAGCGGGGTAAGCAAGGAGCTCCTGATGTCATTCTGTTTGAATATGCGGGCTCGTTGCAGCGGTTTTAGATAAACAGATCGTCTAGAAATGTTCGGAACAAATGTGAATGTTTTTATTATAAAATGCACATACAATTTGACTATGGTGTAATTTTACCGTACCTTCGCGCTTGTTTCTGCAAAATTTCTTTGTACAGATCCATAAACCTGTTTCAGTACAGCGACAGGTATTGCAACCATCATTTTTGTGTTCTCCAGGGCTACATTCAGTATGAGCTAAAAAATACAAAGAGAAAGTTAATATGTAATATCTTATCTAACCAAAGTAGGGTCCAATACTCAAATCCTGTATTCAAATACGAATTTTGAAAATCGTATTCTAAAAGTATTCGAATACTGAGAGTTTGAATACACAGAAAAAAGTATTCGAATACAGCTGTATTTAAATACCAGGAGTCAGTATTCATAAATATCTTTTGAGTCTTTTTGTGCATTTTTATTCTAAAAAAACTGGATTTGAATACCGGGATTTTTCATAACAGGATTCGAATACAGACACTAATTAATTAAAAATGAATACAAAGCAAAAATTCAAATACTTGAACTTTGCTGTCGAATACCGGAATTTTATTTAAGAACGGTTTTAATAATCAAGAATCCCGAATACTGACCAAAAAGTACTCACTCAAATACCAAACACACAGATGTATTTGAATACTATTCGAATACCAGCCAAATGTGTTCTGAAGAGAATTCAGAATCCCGAGTATTCGAATACTACCCAACTATGCACTTAACCTATACAGACAGCCTAAGAGTAGCTGGAAATAAAAAAACTTTTTGGATAATCACCTCTGCTGACCAAGTAACCTAAAAATCAATAAAGGTTTTCGTCTCAGGGACAGAAAGGGAAAATAATTAAAAAAATTAAATTCAAAGACCAAAACGTAAAGCTAGTGGGCGTGGTATTTAAAAACGTTATTTAAACATAATGATTAGAGTTAAATTTTTAATGTGCAAACTTCAAGTAAAAAAGTAATAAAAAAATATTTATATATTTTTTCATTAAAAAAAAATATTAATTTTGCTGCTGGCTATTTTTTTAATTATATTTAAATCAAATAGATTTTGCAAGTACTCTAAGTGTGTAAAATTCTTTTTATAAGAGCTATACAGTGTATCCAAGATAATGAAGGCCAGTATGGGCATCTTGGAAATGGTAAGAGATACAAAGTAAAGGGCCGTTCAAGTATTATGTAGCAGATCTATTACAATTATTAACCCCCCTCCCCTATGTCATATAAGGTCTAGCAGTAATAAATTCAGCAGTATTTAGACATTACACATGCTTAGTAGTTGTTTTAAATTAGAAAAAATGTAATAAATTTACCGCTAGACTTTAATTGTGCCAAAATAAAGTCGGTCGTTTGCCTTCCTTATTTTGACATTTCGATATGAAATGACGTTAAGGTTTAAAATAAAATAATTAATTTTCGTTTATTTTTAAATTTTGTCTTACAAATGAACTAAAAATGTTGAAATTTCTTCTTTAGTAATATGCAAAACAAATAAATAAAATGGAATATAAATAAAAATAAATAATATAATTAGGGTCGGTTAGAAATAATGCAAGCTTGTTATGTCGGCTGCCAAACAATAACACTTCTTTACATACATAGACGCGTTAAGTTTTGCAGTAATAAAATAAGGTGTTTCCCTTAATGCTGCTGCACTATTTACTTACTCTAATAATTCCCGAATATTTATTTTAACAAATTTTATTGACACAATACTCAACAATCTTAAGTAACATTTCGAAGAAAAAAACTTTTTTTTTTAATTTTTGGTTTGTATATTAATGTCTATATCAAGCCATTCAAATACAGAAATACAAAAATTAACATAGTTTATTTTCGTGACCAGTCGATAAAGTCAATCATAAGAAATAAATCTGTTTTATGAAGTCAGTGTTCCCATCTCGCAGAGTAAAAATTTCTGATGTTGCCTCGAGCATTTAATGGCAAAACGTCAGTAAACGATTTCAATTTGACGCTCTCCAAACCCAAGAACCAAGATTCCTTAGTTTAAATACTCATACCTAAAATATTTTAACACTCACCTTGGAAAAAAATCGTAGAAGATTAGATTTATTCTCGGTCACTAATTGCAATTCTTCTTTAATTTTCTTAAATACAAAATCAAATTTCTTGCCGGACTTTGCTTGTAATTTAAATTTACGCCAAACTAACTTTATATTTTAAAACTTTTAAACAATTTTTGGTACAACTGAAATGTATCTATTAAAAACTACGTTTTGACATTGCGCGCAGTAATTCCCATACTCGATTCTAAGTGAGTAGGGTAGGGCGGAGACCAGTTGAGCATAGAGGTAAGTTAGGCAATTAAAATATCTCAAAAACTATCGACCGCACGCGAAAGCATCAGCATAGCATAAAGAATAGGTTGCGTGAGGGGAACTCATTGTGCGACCACTAGTGATGACGCGGCGATCAAGAAAAGTATCCGTGCGCATTGTTTATTTTGTGATTAAAAAGTAAAATAATTGCAAGCCGAAAAATTTTATCTGTGATAGTTAAATGTATTGCGTCATCAATCAGGTACGTGTTAATCTTAGGTAAATTTATTGCAGTTTTAATATGTATAAAGATTTTAGATATAATTCTAACCAGTTTTTAGTAAATTTACTTTTCCTTTAAAATTTCAGGTTGAGGTTAGTTGAGCTACAGTTGCCCAACTAACCCCACGGTTTTAAGTATAAAATGTTTTTTTTTTAATTTTTAGGATACGGACTTATAACAGTAAGACTACTAGACTCTCCTCAAGATTTAAAAAGGCTGCAACCCGAACTTTGTACAAGCAACAAAGAAAACGAGCTGACCTATCTAACTTAAAAATTTTCTCTGGAAATAGTTCGACCATACCCAAAGGCTGGTCCAAGAAAATAAGCCAATTAAACAAAAGATGGAGAAAAGCTGCATTTTAACAGATGCAGAAGGCATTACAAGGGAAGCAAAATAAAACTGCTTAAAAAGTTTAAAAACGAAGATGAATTGTTAGGTATTAAATTCAGTAGTTAACCTAAGCTAGGTACGTTGCTGTTTTATTAATGAGATTTGTTGTTTTCTCACTGTAAGATCATAAATATAAAAGGAAAATTGTCAAAATGTATTTTTATTGTAATCGTATCAATATTCCAGCCATAATTTGAATATACTTTCTAAGTGCTCCACTAGCCCCATACCCATGCTCAACTTACCTGACCTGAGGTAGGGGAAGGTGTTGTACCTCTGGACAAAATTCATATAATATTAAATATATCTTAAAATATAGTATTGAGGGAAAACAACTCATAAACCATTAAAAACAAACATCTTTTTACACTATTCTTTAATATAGTGAGAATAAAATATGTAACCGAAATTTTATTAACTCTTGTTTTTAGTAGAGCTACTAAAGTGTCCAGAGGTACATGTATGCATTGTACCTCTGGACTGCATGCTTGTACCTTTGGACAAACTTTAAAATAAGTTAAAAAAACGTTTATTACTTTTTGTTACCAATTTATTCTGCAAAAGTGCAAATGTTACATTAAATGAACCAAAAAATTCTAAACTGCAGCTAGTTTTCCCTATTAACCTAAATTATAAGCTTCAAAATCTACATTAAAGGATATGAGTGAAATCTGTCGTTCAGATCCTCCTTCACACTTAGGCGTTGGTAGTTTTCTTACAATGTCGGATGATGTTATTAATTTTTTACATATGGAACAACAATAATATAAGTACTTACCTTGATTATAAAGAAACTCCCAATCACTAAATAACAACAAATTAAATTAGAAAACTTTGGAGCACTAAAATTTACTCTACACAGCGTTAAATAGAAATACAAGTCTGGACAGGCGTTTAAACGAGGAAATGACTTAGGGCGACATCTATTAGCTCAATTTGTATTGTTCTTTATATTTAATTTATGAAGTTGGTTATCAGCCCACCAGATAGCTGTTAATTCAATTTGTCCAGAGGTATATGCGTCCAGAGGTACAACACCTTTCCCTACGTTGGGCATACTTGACTATCTACATTAAAATAGATGTAGCTCCTAAATTTAAAGAAATAACTATGGACACTATTGATAGGGGATAAATTGTTAATTCATCAGTATGCATTATAAACCATTAAGACTTATTTCTGAGGAGCTATAACCGATCAAGTGAAAAATTGCTCAACTAGCCACGCGCTACCCTAACACGTATTCATTATTTGTGGAAATCTCCAAGAATGCGTAATGTTCTAAAAGCATAAATAATGTGTGGGGCGCCATAAATTTTTATATTTCCGTTATGGTCTATTCGTGATACAGACCTGTATTTTCAAAATTTTTAAAAATAGTAAGCTCCACTTTTAAACAAATAAATAAGTTTAGAAAATACATAACTTAACAGCGCACAAATGATAAATCAACGAATAATCGAATAACAATTTTATTCGAAACTTTTTAGCGCTTGTTTAAGTAAACAGGTTTTCTCGAAATGTTCGGAACAAATGTGAATGTTTTTATTATAAAATTCTCATACAATTTGACCATGGTGTAATTTTAACGTACCTTCGCGCTTGTTTCTGCAAAATTTCTTTGTACAGATCCATAAACCTGTTTCAGTACAGTGACAGGTATTGCAACCATCATTTTTGTGTTCTCCATGGTTACATTCAGCAGGAGTCAAAATTTAAAAGATTAGTTACGGCCCTATTCACCAAGCTTCAACTAATATTTATCAGACTAATAGCCTGCTTTTTGGCATTGGCAGGTTATCAGTCCGATAAATATTAAATTCTGATAAAAATATATAATACTTTAAACTTACGTCATTTACTGTTGTCTAGTCGAGAAGTTGATTTTCTGTAAAAAATAGTTTCACGTCTTCTAAAAATATACCGGCTGACCCAGAATGTTGTTACCCCCATTTTTTTTTTTTTTAAGAGAGAATAATAAAAATTTACGGTATAACTTAACCTTTTTGTCATAATCATGACCTTAAAATCACTTCGGGTTTAACCGGAAGTACCATAAACTTTCTTATATTAAATATAAGTACCTACTTTTATTTCTATATTCGTATTTTATATAAAATTATCTTTTCAATGAGATATATACAGGGTGGTTTTTTTTCCAAGTGGCTGGCCAGAGAAGATTTTTTAGAGAAAATCAAGTACCGCCATTACTTCTACTTTAAATATATTTTTTTGCTAAGCAGGCTGTGAAAATAAAGAAAGACTTCTTTTACTTTCACAGGTGGTGACTATATTTAATTTTATTTAATAAATTACTTAAATTTCAAATTTCAGTTTTTAATGTTAATATTGGAAGACAATTCAAAATTTGACAAAACTTTTAAATAGAAACATCCCTATTTTATTTTATTTTTAAATTCATATATTGTTTGTTTTCAAGATGGTGGCCATAGATCATTAATTAAAGAATTCCGTTATTCCTATGTCGTTAATAAATGATCTATGACCACCATCTTAAAAATAAACAATATGTTATGTTATGTTATTAGGAAGAGGTTTTAGTGTAGAATTTAAAAATAAAATAAAATTGGGGTGTTGCCATTTAAACTGTTTGTTAAGTTTTAAATTTCCTCTCTTTAATAACATTAAAAACTGAAATGACAAAATTAAAGTAATTTATTTTAAAAAAAAATGGAATATGTCACTACCTGTGAAAGTAAAACAGGTCATTCTTTTATTTTTACAGCCTTCCTACCAAAAAAAAAAAATACTTAAAGCAGAAATAATGGCGGTACTTGATTTTCTTTAAAAATCTTCTTTGGCCGCCATTAAAAAAAAACCAAACTGTATGATATATCAAAACCATTCAAAATTTGACAAAACTTTTAAACGAAATACCACTATTTTATTTTTGTTTTTAAATTAATATATTGTTTGTTTTTAAGATGGTGGCCATAGATCATTTATTGAAGAATTCCGTTATTCGGATGTCGTTACTCAATGATCTATGGCCGCCATCTTGAAAATAAACAATATGTTGTGATATGTCATTAGAAACAAATTTTAGTGTAGAATTATAAAAAAAATGAAATGGGAGAGTTTTCTTTTAAAATGTTTGTTAAGTTTTGAATTTCCTCTTACTAATAATATTAAAAACTGAAATTAGGAAATCAAAGTAATTTATTTAAAAAAAATGGAATATGTCACTACCTGTGAAAGTAAAACAGGATTTTTTATTTTTACAGCCTCCCTTAGCAAAAATATATTCAAAGCAGAAATAATGGCGGTACTTGATTTTCTTTAAAAATCTTCCTTGGCCGCCATTTAAAAAAAAACAACCTTTATGATATATCATATAAAAGATAATTTTATACCGAATACAAATATAGAAAAAAAGTAGGTACTTCTATTAAAAATAATAAAGTTTATGGTACTTCCGGTTAAATCGGAAGTGATTTTGAGTCATGATAATGACAAAAAATGTTAATTTATGCTATAGTTATGCTGTTAAATTTGTATAGGTCTCTTTTTCAAAAACTACAAAAAAATTTGGGGGTAACAACATCTTGTGTCACACGGTATATGATGATTTAAGCGATCCGGAATGACATCTAGAAAAGACATATTTTTTTATTTTTTCCCAAGGAAAATACAATAATTATTTTAAAAATAGGAAAAAATGTCAGTCCAGTTTTTGCCAAAATCTCAAGTAGTATTTAAAGTGACAGCTTAAATATTATAAAAGTTTCCGAAAGAGCAGGAAATTTATGTTAAAAAAGGTCTTGATTCAAAGAATTGTAGGTTCAATATTTATAACTTTTATTTAACGTTGAAATTCGGTTTTGCGCGGCGGTTTTAGCATGCCTAATCCGCCACTGTAGTAAACCAAAAGTTTTAAATATTTTTTATGCAATTAAATATTATTTTTAAAAATTTAAATAAACTTTAGTGTTATCTAGAAGAAAAAATACGATATCGTGATAATAAAAGTTGTATGAATATTATTTAAAAAGTTATTCATTTGCAAAAGGCGGTATAAAAGTTTAAATAATTGATATACGAGTATATATATATATTTTTTGCTTTGTTAAGCTTTTTCTATTTTGGCACTTAATAAAGTTATGCATTTTTTTAGGGTTAATTATTTGCAGTAAATTGGTTTTTTTATGTTATTTACACAAAATCTAATTTTTTTGTTTACTTATTTTTTTAATTATCTAAAATTAAACTTTAAAAATGAGAGGAGCTTTACGAAGCCAAAAATTTGTATATCAATATATTTAAACTTTTATGCGGCCTTTTATGACAAACCAAACCTATAGAAGAAATAATAATTACCAAATGAATAACTTTTTAAAAAATATTGATACAACTTTTATTACCGCGAATTTATATTCTGTGTTAAGATAATACCAATTTTTTTTTCAAATAATATTTAATTGCATAAAAAAATGTATTTAAAACATCTATGGTCACTACAGTGGTAAATCAGAGCATGCCGAAGCAGCCTCGCAAAAGCCAATTGTCAACGTTAAATAAAAATTATAAATATTGAAGCTTCAATTCCGGAGATTTAGATTTTTTTTTACTAAAATATCGTGCTCTTTAAGAAACTTTTATAATATTTAAGGTGTCACCTCTACTTTTTTAGATTTTAACAAAGAGCTGGACAGCTATTTTTTTCTCAGTTTTTTGTTAATAATTATTGTATTTTGATTTTAGCAAAACAAAAAAATAAAAAATACATTTTTTTAGATGCCATTTTGAATCGTTTCAGCCATAAAACCATATTTTTAGGAGACTTGTAACTATTTTTCGCAGGAAATCAACTTCTCGACTAGACCATTGCTGTTTTTTTTAAAATACAGCATGTTGATGTATTTTTAAAAAGTAAAAAGTAAAAATAAAATGTGACATAGATTGTGTTACATTGATATGCTGTTGATATCTCAATAAAACAGCAATAACTGACGTAGGTATAGTATATTATATTTATTAAAAGTTTATTTGTTAAAATATACAACATGTTTCATTTAAAAAACCTACTTAATAATATATATTTTTTTATTACCCTGTATACATATTTGCTAATACTGCCAATAAAATAAGTGTATTCAAACAAATATATTTAATTGTAAGTTTCTATTTGTATCTTGGATAGGAGCGAAGATATTTTGTGGATAAATCGAGTTAGGGCAGCCTGTACGTACCCGGTTTTAATTTTTCAAAACCAACCACTTTGCAGTAATGTTGCCTTTGGTAGCTCTTTTAACCTAATTTTTAAATTTTTCTAATAATCTTTGATTTTTAGGCTATATTTATTTTACTTTGCCATCAAAAATAAATAAATAAATAAATAAATAAAAATATAAAAAAAATAACCTGCTCGTTGTTGTCTTTCATGAGAAATTTCTGGTATTTCTGGAGCACTTCTCTGGATTCCTGAAATTAAGATTCATTAATATATCTACAGTAGGTATGTCCACGGATGGACTTTACAATAGGGCAAATGGACCAAAATTTCATTATTTTTTTAATTAATTTTTTAATTTAATTTTTAATTTTAATTTCTTTAATTAATTTTTCTAGATAGTAGTTATTTAAAAATAACGTCCGTGGTGGCACTACCGCGTTGTCTAAAAGGTGCTGTGAAATGCAACTGCATGTTTCAGTATTTGGATAACGTTGACGGAACACGACAATATTGGGTTAAACATCCAGTAACCCGGCACTCACGGTACACTGGTATTTAGGCATAAGCCTTCGTGAGATGTCATAAAGATAAAAAAAAATTAGGAAAGTCGTGTATGCCAACCGCTTTTGCTTCTTAAAAAAAACAAGATTTACGTTAAGAAATTTATTTTGTTTTGTACAGGTGCTCCAAAAGTACAAAAATGTGAAAATGAACCACGAGAAAACTGCCTTTACTTTTATTAATTCAGCAAAATGTCAAATAAAATTTGACTTTTAGATTAGAATAAGGATCTCAAAAATAAAATTTCACAAGAATTTTTTTGCATTCATTTTCTTTTCTAATTCATGTATTACATTTTTTTACTTATTTACCTGGTTTTAATAAACGATTTATTTAATGTCAAAGTTTTTTTTTAAATACAAAAATGTAATAATTAAGTAAAGGTGTAAAACATAAATAAATAAAAATATGATACTTACCAAAAGTTTGTGTATTTTATGTGAAATTTCAGATATGAGTTCCTTACTTAATTCTAAAATCCTTTTTTATTTGACATTTTGCTGAAACTATAAAAATAAAGGCAGTTTTCTCTTGGTACATTTTACATTTTTGTACTTTGGAGCTCCTGTACAAAAACAAAACAAACTTCTCAAGGTAAATCTTGTTTTTTAAGAATTAAGAGCAGTTGCAATACACGAATTTTTAAACAATTGAATTTTTGGTCCATTTGTCCAATCGTAAAGTTCATCCGTGCACATACTGTATAGGCATCGGCTATAAGACAAGCGGTGAGCAGCCAAGCGGCAAGCGTCAAGTCGGTACCTTTGATCATTATATTAGCATAAAATAATTTGTATTTTATAATGAGGTAACTGCAACATGCGTAAGCTTTAAAGCGAAACCGCTTGCCGCTCAAACCAAAACAAATAATATTAGTACAGTTTCTTACGTTTTCACACGTTCTTACGTTATACGCAATAAATTATTTTTTTTTTAGGTTTAACATCCTTATAAGTTTTTTTAAAAATATTTTTAGTAATTAAGTCTGCCCCTAAATTTGCCTAATATTATTTTGTTACAAGTTGTAAAAATTCGGTGTATATTATTGTAAAAATACCACTTACTCTGTGAGTTATCGGGACAAAATTTCAGAGTACAAAGCCATACTCCACGGCCGCAGGTACAGTGGTTGCATCCATCAAATTTATGGTCTCCGGGGGTACAATTGTCATCTGTGAGTATAAAAATATGTATAATATAGGGCAATTTCAAATAGGAGCCTGTCATTTGTAAAAGTTTTTATGCCTACTTGTTTTTGGAAAGTCTATGACCTTTTATTTATGTCCCTATTTTAAATCCGATCGCAAATAAATTGGCATTGTTAAATTCGTCAAAAAATTCTTTTTCAAAAAGTGCTTGTCTAAAAAGGGTTGCTATTTAAAAAAGTAACAGACACAAAAATGTCAGTTTGCCAACTAGTTTTGTTTATAGGTTTCAAGCTAGTCACACTTGTATTTCTCTAAAGTGGTCGCTAGATCAATTTAAGCCGAATCATGGCCACCTATGTCCAATATTAAAAATGGCTCTAAAAAATTAACCATTCTTAGAAAAAATTAAAAAGGTCATATTCTGATTAAAAATTGTCTCAGGAATTCACAAATGTTAAAATCTACAAGGTTTTCCATTTTAAAATTCCGAATTGGAGTTCCGGTTACACCGGAAGTAACTGGATAGTAAATAATATGCGAAAACTCTTCTCTTCTTTACTATTTACATACTGGGTAAGTAAAAAGTACCGCAAGTTTTAAATATCCCTAAAGCCACTTACCAGCTATATTTACCCAATTTGGTATCTAAGGTGTTTTGGACATGTGGAATTTATTAGATAGTGATATCGGCACTGTTGCCAGATTTCCTAGTTTGGTGCTACACATATATTTTTATGTTTTTAAATAGAATGCCCTATTTATTTTTATTGCATTGAATTGGACGGATCAAATTTGGTAAGTTTCAAAATTTTCAAAATTCTGTCTCTATTAGTAGGGAGAGATAGCGGTTTTACTGACCGCCGTCCGCCGGCGGAGCTTATTATCTCAAGATCTCTGACGTCATTCGAAATTTAGGAATCTTGCGCAACGCGTTATTTAGGGCGTGGTCCCTACTATCTGTCAAACCATAAATGTCATCTGTCACCTGTCAAATGTCACCTGTCACCTGTCATATGTCAAAAATCACGTGACTTAGAAAATGGTCGCCATGCGTAGGATACTTGCGCTATGCTCATAAATTGATTTGCGCAAACGCGAAAATTCCAAGTCATACCGTTCGGGTGATATCGGCTAAAATCGTTATTTAACCTTGATGATGAGTCATCGGGACATGGCTTAAATTTTTAAATATAGTATTACGTCATACCTATCGAATAGCGAAAACCGCATGACGCCATCTTTAGCCATAAGGACGCTACAGCTGTTTAAAATATGGCGAGAGACACCAACTAGCGAGTAAGACGGTAACCTTGTTAGTAGTAGACTATGCGATACTTTAACCAGACAGACGCCGCCGACGCCTGACGTCACGACGCCTGACGTCAGGAATCTTGGGCGACGCCTATTTTAGGGTACTGCGCATGCGCGTCATATTTAGGAGTCTTGCGCAACGCGTTATTTAAGGCGTGGTCAATCTGTCAAACGTCATCTGTCATCTGTCAAATGTCATCTGTCAAATGTCATCTGTCACCTGTCATATGTCAAAATCTCTGACGTCATATTTAGGAATCTTGCGCAACTCCATATTTAGGGCGTGGTCAATCTGTCATCTGTCACCTGTCAAATATCACGTGACTTAGAAAATGGCGCCTGTCAGCTGTCACCTGTCATATTTCGCGAACCACGTGGTTACGTGAGATAAGGCAGTACGCATGCGCGGAAAATAATGTCAATATAACCTAGAAATAAGGCGTTGATTGAAATGACATAACCTAAATTTATACGGATAAGCCTTTGCCCCTCGCCTAAGGCTCCGGGCCCCTCGTTTAAGCCCGGGGGACCCCACGATCGTAAGCTAGCTTCATACGTCATATACTTTAGTCAACATAACCTCAAACTTATCTTAGCGTCTTACGCATGACATAACCTAGAAATAGGGTATATTATTGATTGACATTAGTTGCAGACACGTGGTTTATTAAATATATCGACAAGATGGTGCTACGTCATTAGGTGGTCAACATAACCTCAAACTTATATGCATGTATCTTAGGCATGACATAACCTAGAAATAGTTATGGTTTATTGACTCATCTTATGGCGCTAAAAATGACGTCAACATAACCTAGAAATATTTTAAGATTGATTAACATAACCTCAAAATTTTACACGCACGTGGTTTATAGGATCTTGGACATGCCATTTAAACACATGTAAATTTTGTAGTCAAACATGGACAAAGAAGTAACCTATGGACAATTAAGTATATATTGGACAAAATCTCATAGCGTTTTATATGGGAATTTTGTTAAAGATAATGGGCTAAGTCTGATATGGACAGGATAAATTTCGGCAAGAAAACAATATATTTATTTTAACGTACATTATTTATTCTACTAATTCTTAAATTACAAGAGACTAATAAGTCTTACAATTGATTCTCTTTGTAATTCAGCTTTTTATTTAGTCCTAACTCTAACAGTTGTTTAATTAATCGTTGCTTTTCAATTTGTTTTTCTTTGTACATTTTCCTGATGGAAAGTCCTTTTTCTGTTTTTGTAAAATTCTCTTCGTTTTTCATTAGCTTGTTGCCTTTTTCTAACGCCTTCATCGCCTCTGGCACAACGGCAAGTGGATTTTCATGAAGTTCGTAGGGAGATGTGTATTTTGAAATATCTGAAACTCCATTTGAAGCAATTATTGATATTTCATCTCGAACAGCGCCACATTGTTTTCCTCGTGAATGTAACCAATCCTCGTTAAAACATTTTCTAGAGTAATGAGCATGAGGAGTTCCTTGTAAACCATCGAGATCTCGTCTTAGAGGTTTCTGACCATCTGCACAAGCAATGTATCGTAGTACGCCGATTGCATGATCCAAACACAAAATTTTCTTAAATGTTGTTTTGGAATGAAGTCTTTTTCAAGTCTTTGTAGTCGTTTTCTCAATGCTAAGACTGTTTTTCCATTCGTAAAAAGTGGATTAAGGCATGAATATGCTCATGCGCGGTACTTCCATCATCAGCTACAAGATGACATCGACACAATGAATACCATTTTAGATCAGGCAAACCTATCATTAAACCAAAATCAACTTCGTTTAGTAGTAAATGATACCATTCTTGATTGCATTGCTCGTAATCCTCGGCAACTTTACTTGGAGACAAAGGATTTACTTCGTTGATGTTTAGGAGTGTGTAGAAATCTGTATTAGATACAACAGACATTTTAGGATAGATTTAATGATTTTTAAGCTAAGCACAATGTTTCACTTTGAATGTCTACGACAGACTGACCAAGTCTCTCTGGACTTATCTAATATATGTATTTACAATTATGACGCCTGCGCAAAAGTCTAAACATGAACAGGTAATTAAATATGAACAGCAAAATAAACAGCTGAACAGCCCTGTATTTTCAAAATACGGCACCGTTTTTAAAATACGGCACCGTTTTAAAATACGGCACCGTTTTTAAAATACGGCACCGTTTTTAAAATACACGGCACCGTTTTTTAAAATACGGCACCGTTTTTAAAATACGGCACCGTTTTTCAAAATACGGCACCGTTTTCTAAAATACGGCACCGTTTTAAATTTCAAGGTCACGTATGTCACTTGATAAGCCGGATATGTTAGAAATTACGGCCTCCACACCCCGCGCTTAAGCCCGTTGTAAAGATTACTGAATATGTTGAAAAATACCACCCTCTTATGGAATTTAGGTTAGGTGTGTTTTAGCATGTTTAAAACACACCTAGCCTAAGGCAATTCCGTGGCAATGCCCGTCAGCTTTTCAGCATATTCAGCCAGTTTGGCAACGAGCTTGCGCGAGTGTGGAAACCATGTGCAACTTATCCGGCATCAAGTCACATGCGTGACAACTGTAAGGCCCAAAACGGTGCCCGTATTTTAAACTGAATATGCACTATCCTGATGAACGATTATATATTGCCAGTGCATATTACAAAAAACGGTTGCTTAACCATTTTTAAAGAAGGCACGGTGCCATATTTAAACAGAAAACGGTCTATATATTTCAAAAACGGTGCTTATCATGCCACAAAAAACGCGATTGCCATCGGCTCATGCAGGCTGTTGACCAGCTGTTTATTTTGCTGCCCTGTCGGTACACTGTTGATGTTTGCTTTGCTGAGCATCGCTGTGCTGATTAGATGTGGTCCAGAGAGGGCACGGTCGTCTCGTCTGGAGTGAACAGCTCGAGAAAACGACTATTAGCAGCTGAAAAATCGTGGAAATCCTGTCTCGATGTCTGTTGTATCTAATACCCAGTTTCTGCACTCTACAACATCAACGAGCTGAATATCGCTTTGATCTCAAACAGAAGTTGCGGTATTTGTCAGATGATATCATTGCTACGAGTTGTTTTGTTTGTATTTCAGGTTTTGCCTGATCTAAAATGGTATTCGTAATGTGTCGATGTTCATCTTGTGATGATAGGCTACCGCTGCGTATCATTCGGCTTGTCATGCACTTTACGAATGACGTCTTGGCATTAAACGACCTGGAACTGAGGAAAACATTTAGACTTGGAAATTCCAAAACAGCATTTAAGAAAATTTTGTGTTTGGTTTGTCGGCGCTCGGCCATTCTATTAACGTGCGGATGGTCAGAAACACCACCAGGCGGATGATATTCAAGGGGCTCCTCGTCCTCGTTACTCTCTAAAATGTTTTTAACGGCGTGATTACGTCACGAGTGTGGCGCTGTTCGGAAGACGAGTATCGATGAACTGCTCGAGTGGTCAGTTTCCGAAGGCATCTCGACATCTCCCCTACGGCCTGAAATGCACTGACCAAATTGATTGCGAAGCGATGAGCGTCAGATACAGAGCGGCAGCTGAAGACAGCACTTACAAGGCTGGAAAGGACTTCCATCCCGGAGAAGAAGCATGTGCCCAGAGAAACAAGTTGAAAAGCAACATTAAGCGGCTGTTAGGAGTTAGGACTAAATGGCTGGATTACAGAGGAATCAGTGTAATGAAACTGGCTTATGTGGAGTAATCGGTAATGAATAATGTGCGTTAAAATAAATATATTGTTTTCTTTGCCGAGTATCCTGTCCATATCGGACAGCCCATTATCTTTTAACAAGAATTCCCCATATAAAGCGCTATGGCGTGGCAGCCTCATACTTGCGATTGTCGCAGGTGCACTTCGTCCGTGTTTGGCTACAGAGTACATGTTTAAATGGCATTGTCCAAGATCTGCAAACCACGTGGGCGTTTTGAGGTTATGTGCAATCAATCTTAAAACCTTTGCCACAGGTATGTATGTCGATTTAACGCCATAGAGTGAGTCGATAAACCTTAACCATTCTAGGTATGTCGTCTTGCCTAAGATCGTGCACATAGTTTGAGGTTATGTTGACCGCCTGTTGCGCACCTCTTGATCGATTTATATTGTAACAAACCGCGTTGTCTTACAGCAATATCATCGGCACAACTACCCTGACTGTAGGTATCATGCGTACGACGCTAGATGGATTTGAGGTTATGTTGACTTTAAAGTATGACATGGCTGATGGCTGGTAGAGCTGGGGCCCTCAGGCGAGAGACTTAAGGCTATCCATGTCTAAACTTTAGGTCGTCTCTGTCTACGCTAGGACCCTATTGACATTATTTTCCGCGCATGCCTGCTATCTCACGCAACCACGTGGTTCTGCGAAATATGACAGGTGACAGCTGACAGGCGCCATTTTCTAAGTCACGTGATATTTGACAGGTGACAGATGACAGATTGACCACGCCCTAAATGTGGAGTTGCGCAAGATTCCTAAATATGACGTCGAAGATTTTGACATATGACAGGTGACAGATGACAATTTGACAGATGACATTATGACAGTGATGACGACGTTTGACAGATTGACCACGCCTTAAATAACGCGTTGCGCAAGACTCTAAATATGACGCGCATGCGCAGTGCCTAAAATAGGCGTCGCCCAAGATTCCTGACGTCGGGCGTCGCGACGTCAGGCGTCGGCGGTCTGTCTGGTTAAAGTATCGCATGGTCTACTACTAACAAGGTTACCGTCTTACTCGCTAGTTGGTGCTCTCGCCATATTTTAAACAGCTGTAGCGTCACTTATGCTAAAGATGGCGTCATGCGGTTTTTCGCTATTCGATAGGTATGACGTAATCACTATATTTAAAGATTTAAGCCATGTCCCGATGACTTCATCATCAGGTTAAATAACGATTTTAGCCGATATCACCCGAACGGTATGACTTGGAATTTTCGCGTTTGCGCAAATCAATTTATGAGCATAGCGCAAGTATCCTACGCATGGCGACCATTTTCTAAGTCACGTGATTTTGACATATGACAGGTGACAGGTGACATTTGACAGGTGACAGATGACATTTATGGTTTGACAGATAGTCAGGGACCGCCTAAATACCGCGTTGCGCAAGATTCCTAGAATTTCGAATGATCAGAGATCTTGAGATAATAAGCTCCGCCGGCGGACGGCGGTCAGTAAAAACCGCTATCTCTCCCTACTTCTATTAGTTGTTAAGATATGGTACACTACACTTTCAGCAAAAAGTAATTTAGGGCCTAAATATCTTTTAAACCGCTAAAGCTATGTTTACAAAATTTGGTATTTAGCGTTTTTAGCATGCCTTATTAAGCATTAATGTCTGCATTGTTGTCAAATTTTAATAGATTTGCGGTGTTGTCATATCTCGTTAACTGGTAAAGTTTAAATTTTAAAAATTTAAAATCTTTCCAAAGTTGACACGCCCCTTTAATTGCAATTGAATTAAATTAAGCATTTAATTTAAAATACCAATTTTTTTACATGTAGCGCGAAACTGGAAAAATCTGGCAAAAATGACGGTATCACTGTTCAATTCTATTTGCCCTGAAAGCCGATGGCAAGTGATTTTAGAGATATTTGAGCGCATCTGAACTTTTTACCTAAAATGTGGTGTTGTGATATCTTAGCAGCTAGTAAAAATGCAATTTTGAATATTTGTGGACTTATTAAATTTAAGGCGATTTCGGCCCGTTTTGATACTCCCGACTTTGGTAGGTAACAATTGGTATGTTTTTCGTCACAACCGTTACGTCTGTGTATGGTAGCATCCGAATTCGTTTGGTACATTTTTGGTAGGTAAATAGAAGAAGAACCTACCTAACAGTTTATTGGTTTTTATAAAATGGTTTATTTAACAGCAATATTTAAATTAAAATATTTGCAACTATTAATATTATGTTTTATTATTAAAAGAAATAAAATTTAGAGTAAGACCAACAACTTTAGAAAAGGATGAGAGCATACCAAACCGATCTACCGACCCACAAGCCACGGTATAGCATTTGACAAACCAAACTGGGTACCAAAGTTGGCGTGATGTCACTATTTTCACACCCGAAATTGGTTGGTAGGCATTTAACCAACCAAACTGGGGTACCAAAACGGGCCGAAATCGTCTCTAGCCTGCGCAATTTTTTCTAATGAAAATAAATGAGACATAACACTAAAAAAAAACAATAAGATACGTGTAGCACAAAACAGGAAAATCTGGCAACGGCACCGATATTGCTATTAAATTCTTTATGCCTGATACCTTTTAGATACCAAGTTTGGTAGATGTAGCTTTAGCTGTTTTAAAGATATTTAAGAGTTACAGTATTTTTTACTAACCAAGTACACCATGTCTCATTTTGTTATTTCCAATACACTAATGCCCTGTTTCACAATATATGGTTACCATCACTTTTGGGTTAACTATTTTGGCAACACCAATCACATTTCGCTATTTCGTTGTTTCTATGGTAAAAAACCTATGGTTATTGTTAACCAAATATTATGAAACTGGCCATAAGAGTTGGCTAGGGCTAATAAATCCGTTGACACCTGTTTGGAGGTTTTTGGGCAAGTATAACCTGACAACGGTGCTAAAAGCACTGTTTATTTAAGTATGTGGAAAAAACTCCATATATCAAATTTTGTACGCATAGCTTCAACGGTTTTAAAAGATATTTAGGCGCTAATGTCCTTTTGCTGAAGGTGTAATCTGATTTATCTAAGCAACTGGGAAACACAAAATTTAAAAAGGCACCAAATTCGATTTACGCAATTTATTGCAATAAAAATAAATGAAACATTTCAGTTAAAAAAAGAAATGCAAATTTTGGAAATCTGCCAGCCGGTACCGATATCACTATTCAACTTCACATGCCCACAACATAGATACCAAATTTCTTAATTGTAGCGGTTTTAAAAATATGGTTGCAGTACGTTTAATTACCCCAATATATGTATGTGTGTGTGTTTTGCTAAAAAAATAACATATTTCTTATGGTCTGTCAGCCAGCGACAAATTTTTGTGACCAATAACTCGTTAAATGCTTTAAGAGGGTTGTGCATGAATTGTGGCGAACGTCAGCTGCGGCGACGTTGGTATAATTCAACCGGGTGTTAAAAAAAAACCATATATAACTTGTGCTTTTTAAATGGAACACCCTGTATATAAGTTTAATTTTTATATTGTAGCAATAAAAATAAAGTAAATTATATTAGCGGATACCTAAACCAAAAGATGTAAAGTTTTAAAGATATTTAGGATTTCTGAAAAATTCTTTGACAAAAATCACATTTTTATATATCCTACCTTTACTAACGCTCGTCTTAGTTACTAGGCTATGTTGCTTGAATATTAACTGAACCATCACGTACAGTTAAATTTTTTTACTAGAAATTATACAGAGTGTCCAGAAATTATTACAATATTAACTAAAAAATTTAAATGCATGTGATTGTTCACTTAATATTTTAGCAATCTAGCATAATATATAAAGTCAAGCCTAGAAGTAAGGTAGGATACATTAACACTTTACTATTTTTGTCATGTATTTTTAAAATTCTAAATATCTTTAAAATATTAGATTATTGGAATAGGTATTGTTGATAAAATTTTACTTCATTTTTATTGCTACAATCAAAAAAATGGACTTATATACAGGGGTTTCACTTAAAAAACCATAAGTTTAAAATAGATCTCTTTTTTTTTTGGAGCACCCTGTACAATTCCACCATCGGAGACGCAGCTGACGCCCATAATGATTTATGTACAACTTTCTTGGAGCATTTTGCAAATTATGAATTAAAAGGAAATTGCGGACAAAATTTTGCATCTGGTTCACGGTCTATAATTTTCCAAATTCAAAATTTCTTAATTGGCCATGCAAAATATGTTTGCATTTATCTCTATATGTTCACAATAAATAAGGAAAATTATCCAGTTACGGTCATTTTTTCAACAATTATTTTGTTTTTGTTCTACCACATATTTTGGTTATGAAATTATCAATGTCATATGGACAATGCGTAGATAATCCCTTGATCTTTGACATATAATTATTATTAAATTAAATATTATTTTAATTATATACTTAACTAAAATTTGGTTTGTAACATTGTTGTTTAGGATTTAAAAATATCTAAAGAAAAAAATAAACTGTAGAATAATTTGACATTGTTAAGCGCAGAGTTGGCTGGTCTAGTTCTTTTTTTTAAATGCGAAGGGAATGTTTACTGAGATAAACTAAAAAACGTTTTAGCAGTTTTTACGTTAGTCTTGTTACACATGAGACGTACGAACGTTCTACGGCCTACGCCTGATGCATTGAAAGCAATGTAACACTTTCACATGGAGGCATGGCGCGTATGCGTTAAGCCACGTCCAGACTTGAAACAATACGCTGCGCCGCTCCACGCCGCCCATAGTCACACATAGCGCGCCCCTATAGTATGGAGAAAGTTCACGTCGTTTTAAGGGCGTGACAAAAGATTTGCCGGTGTTTTAAAGCTTGTTAGTTTTTTGGCGTTAAAAGAGAGCGCGCACATGCTGGTTACTTTGTACGGATAATTTTCCCCGAACATGGAACATTCCCAGCCACCAAAATAGTACGTCAAACGAAGAGGGACTGCGAGTGCCGCGGCATTCATAAACAGTGTTGCCAACTTAGTAGGTTTTCCACTAAATTTGGTGGTTTTGGCTTGCCTTTTAGCGGACAACCATTGTGTGAATTTGTTAAGTGGGGATTTGAGCTCAGTGAGTTGGTTTCGGTTTGTTTTGTTTATTTTGTGTTTCATCATTAATAACCATGCCGAAACCACAATATTCATAAAAGTTTCTGGGATTCCTGGCTTCAAGACCCAACATTTAAAAGATTGGCTTTAAATAATTAAAAGTACGGCTGGTCAAGTACCGAAATGCAAGTTTTGTGGAACGATTAATGTTTAATGTTATTTGTTCAATAAATGCATCTTTAAAATATTGTTTTCTTTCGCGATAAACAAAATTTACTAAAAATAAAGTGGGTGGAAAAATACTTACCAAGCTGTAGTAAATATATGTAAGTAAAACATCCTTTTATGTAAAAGTTTGTTTATTAAAATTAACATAAAAAAATGTATTTATAAGTTTTACTTACATATCTATAGACAAGAAATAATCATAAATTTTACTTTTGTTAATAGGTAAATATTAAAAATTCATTTCCTTTCATCTGACGCCAAAAAACCGACAAGCTGTGGATCGCAGTGACCCATTCACCAAACAATTAAATTAAACCCAAACAAGTATGTTTTACTATCCACTCCGTCTTGGCGCGGATCGTTGCCCGGCGGCGACGTTATTTGGCACAAAGCGCAGTTGCAGTCTGAAGAAGAGTTTTTAATAAAACTGTCCATTTCTGGTACTAAACGAGGCGCGACTTGCGGCGTGGAGCAGCACGGCAAGTTGTTGCAAGTCTCGACGCACCTTTAGGTTGCATTATTTTCAATCCAAAACTTTTTGTCACGCGTGGGGGCGCATGGAACAATTACGCTATACACAAAGTACTCTAATTTGATTGATGTCTTTGGATAATATACAAAGGTGGTTTAGGATAGTTGGTGATCTTCAAAGGCGTGAATCCTTAATAGCCCAGGCGGAATACCTGATTTCAAAAAAAATGCCTAACAGCAAACTAATGGTATAGTTTTGTTAGGTGCATCATAACTATGTTAGAAAACTACCTCCCAACCAAAATAATGCGTTGAAGGGAGAAGGGGGGCGGGGTGGTTTTTAAGGGTAAAAATGTTTTTAGCAATTTCAAGCTAAACAATACATCCTATTAAAAAAAGGTAAATATAAACGTTGTCGACATTAAAAAATCTTACAACCTATGTAAAAACTATTTTTACCCTAACCTCAAAAATTTTCGAGAAGTGAAAAAAATTTTTTTCTTGTTTCTAATTTTTATCTTTTACAAAATAAGTTTGATTAAGCTGAAACTTGGATTAAATATACTTTACAATATTATAATATACTGTATTTTTTCATCAATAAATATGCAGCCGTTACTAAACTTACTTTAAAGAAAAAAATAAAAAATTTTAACCGCCATTTTCATAAATTTTTTTTAATGGTTCGCAAAAGGCTAATTTTTTGTATTTCTGGTAACTTTTTATAAAAACAATTAAAAATATCTACCTACTTAAAATTAAAAAAATTAAGAAAAAAATAAAAACACAAAATATTGACATTTTTCATTATACTCGTTACTTTCATCGAAAAATTATTATTATTTATTAAATTTTTTGCTTATTTTTTTAATTTCGAATATTTTAAAAAATTTAAAACATTTTTAAAGGTAAAAGTTGGATTACAGGTACACCGTGTGTCCGAGGTTGGGTGTTACAAGAGAACAAATTGAACAAAATCTTTTGAATTTTAAATCGGCATTTTGGGAAAACTGGTTGTATGGTTCAAAACCAAGAAATACAAAATTTTACTTCGATTGGTATTATACAGGGCAAGTTATAAATAAAAATATGAAAAATAACCTCGTGTCCTTTTATTTTTAGAAATAGAACAAAATTGTAAAAGATAGACAATATAGCATATTTGTAACGATCAATAAATTACCTTTTTATTTTAATTTAATAAACTGAATGTTCTATTTAAAACGTCATACTTTTTGTCCTACCTCGTATATTCTAACTGATGCTGAAACTTAAGAAATACCCCAATAAAGAACTACCTTTTTTATTTTGTACGAAAACACCTAACAAATTTAAGAAGGGTGTAAATTTTTAATTTGACACGTGGCACTTCAAATAGTACGACGTTTAAGACATATTTTTTTCTCGTAATTAAAAAATAATCCCCAGTTTTTTTATCTTAAAGAGATAGCCAGGATAAGTCATTTAAGAATTTATAAAAAAAAATAAAAATTAAAACCACCATAGGTACATAAAATGCGATAACATAAATCCCTGTTTTGTCAAAGTTTACCCTATTTAATAAAAATTAAATTGAACGGTATATTTAACATTCGCACCAATAAAACTGACTTTTTTGTTCCCATATACTGTTTTGTTTATGGGCAGTTGATTCTATAAAAACAATCTCACAGCAACTGTGTATGCACCAAGTGTATTGTAGATATAGTACCTTTGCTTTGGATTTGGATTTTTAAAATTTAGTATTTTTGATTTATTTAGTTTTTATTAATTTTAAATAGGGCACCTTTAAATATAAATAATTTTAAAACGAAAATAAGGGTAAAAACTGTTTTAAAAGAAAACAAATTTATTTTTTAAATGTTTTAGCCCAACAACTTTTTATCGGGTTATATTACCTTGCTTATTTGTCGTTAAAAGTAAAAACATATTTACGCGTTTAGGAAGGTTGGAGAACTATTTAAAATAACCACAAGCTAAATTTAAGCCTTTTAACACGCAGCTTGTATTTGTTTTCTATTCTTATTTTTTACTTATTTTTATACGAAAAGAAATACATCAACAAATTAAATTACGTTACTTTTAAAATAGGAATATTTTAATTTTTTCAAAAAAAAACCAACACCTTTTAAGGTTAAAAAATCATTCAAAATATCGGTCAAAAAGTTTCTGTCTATTAGTTTTCTTTGGGGCAAGATGGGTAATTTTAAAGGTTATTCTATATAATTTTGGGTTAATCAAATAAACATTTAATTTTTATTTTTTGACACTTAAATACAAATAGAACTTACCACATGCGGCTACTACGACCAATGCTATAAAAACAAACCCGAAAATGATCGGTTTCATTTTAATAACTAAAAGTTATTTAAACAACTAATAATAAAATTAATAATTATTTAAAAGATAAAGGTTACTTTAATGTTGTTGCTTGTGCAAGTTCAGTCGTCAGACTAGTGTGCTTTGTCGTGCTTAAACATAAAGATGATATGTTTTAAAAATTTACAAAAAATAGTATGTCAATATTTATTTATAAAGAGCAAGTTTAATGTTATGTTTACATGGGAATGTTTTTATTCAAAACTCTTTTATCGACACTTAAAACAATTAATTAGATATAGTTGTTTATAGATATCCTTCTTGCATACATATCTAAAAACTAAGTAATGGTGATACTGGTGATAACATACAGAGTGGATTTTTTTAATGAGGCACCCTGTATATTATATTACGATTAAAAAGATCTTAGAAAGAGCTTTAAGAAAATACCACATTAGGTACATTTAACTTTATTAGTTTTGGAAATATGGCCATACAAATCCGCCACACCTTTCAGTTCACCTGGCAGGTACTTGTGCTCATCGAAAACCCCTGATGATTACCTGGATTGTCGTACTAAGCATGCTATGACTCATCACTATACAAATTTCTAGCCTTACAGGCCCAACGTTACTCGAAGGGTTCACTAGCTCTTCTACTATAAAGTCAAATAGTATTTGTTAGTTTTGAAGTTTATTTTTTGGTGCTCTAAAAATAATTTATTACGTGTATGTTAGATGTACAAGGTGGATCAAAAATGGACTTGTTCTTAAATTTGACTTTTGCTATAATTTCTAAACTTATAGTTGTTCAGAGTAGTCTTAAGTGATATTTTATCAAAAGTGACCAAGATAAATTATTAAAATGGATTCTTACTTTTAAGAAGAGTTTATTTATTTATTTAAAACATCCAGCAATGACAGAATAAAAGCAGAAAATATTTAAAAGAAAACTAAGCAGCCGTGCGCAAAATCAAAAAAATTTTTTGCTCTTCTTAAGATATCACAAAGACAAGAATTCAATAGATCTCATTTCGTTTTATCATTTAAAGTACAGCTATCAAAAAATATATACGATTTTTTCTGTTCTTAGTGATATAATTTACGTCATTTTTTTTATCTTTTTGACATCCCACGAAGGCATATGCCTAAATACCAGAGTACCGTGGGTGCCGGGTTATTAGATGTTTAACCCATCGTTTCCCCTGTTCCGTCAACGTTGTTCAAGCACTGAAACATGCAGTTATGCATTTCACAGTACCTTTTAGACAACGCGGTAGTGCCACCACGGTCGTTATTTTTAAATAACTACTACCTAATCCAGGGTAAATTTAAAATATACACTTTTTTCCTAGAATTAATACCTAAATTATTTTTCCTTTGGTAAGAACTTTCGAAGACTGTACTTATAATTTCATATATTCTCTGTTATCATATTCAATTTCCTATATTTTCCTACATATTTTTTGGTTGCATTAAACAACCTAAACGTAAATATCTCAAAAACTTCCCAGAGCGATTCTTACAAAATATATATTATTTGTTTATACCTAGGCATAGGAAAGTTTGCTGTTTTTTTGGATGGAACATACAGAAAAAATATAAATATATAAAACTTTTTAAAAATTATTTAAATTCATTACAAAAATTAACTTGTTACCAACTTCGTTGGAGAGTTCTAAAGCACTATTTTACATGATCTTTTTTTAATGATCCTCTGGTTACTGAGAGGTCTCAACGCTAACTTTTTTTTAATTTTTTTTTCTAATGTTTTATTATATAATATTATATATTACTTTTTAATAAAAACAAATACATTATATGCAACATTTGTTGCCTCTACTGCAAAGAATATTAAGTAAAGCGCAGTATAATATGCACCAATTTACATTACCTTTTTTAAAAATATTCTTTGGTTACTGAGACCTTTAAAGATTTTTTGTATATAAAAAAAGGCTAAAGATTACGAAAATCAAAGTCCATATTAAATACTAAAAAAAATCTGACTTTAAAAAAATAAATAAGTCACTAAACACTTAAAAATAATAAATAAAAATAATTTAAAGAAACCAAGCCGGGATATTACCTTATGGTATTAAAGTTAAAAAGTTTCAGCATATTTAGTAGTTTAGCGCCTATGTTATTACCCGACTTAATTTTTGTATTTTTTCCTATTTTTTATTTTTAAGTTTTATTTATTTTTTAAACTAGGTTTAATTTTATATTTAAATAGGTAAACATACACTAAAAACACTACCTGTACCTCTCTTAGTTCGGTAAAAAGGGTATTTTACGCCAAAGTTGTCGATCCTAAATGCACCCCTGACCCTTTTTTTCTTTATCTTTATTATCTGGACATATACCAGTCTAGAGGTAGCTTTGCCGCACCAACAACGTACGCCGTAGAGAAAACAATAGGTCTAGTAACTTTTTCTCACGATCCTTGGTTATTTTTCAAAAAAAAACAACATATAGGCGAATTAAGAACCTCCTCCCTTTTAAAGTCGGTTAAAAAAGCTTTTACTAAAAAGTTATATTAAAAATGGTATGCTATGATGACCTTCTGACCTTGACCTACTTCTGTTAAATAAGAACACCATTTTTTATATAGCAGGAGAGGTAATACATTTTTGCATATAACAGAACTGATAGGTTAGGGTCAAAAGTCATTATTGTTTAATTTATTATTTATTTATAAATTTAATAATTTTGCTTACAAAATAAAATAAATTGAATATGGAGAAAATTATGACGTTTTTGCCTTTCTTAGTTCGCCAGGGGCGTACTAACCCTTAGACAATAGTACTTATTATTTTTACACTCTGTATAATAAAGGAATAAAAATATTATTTTCAAATAGCTTGAACTCTTAGCTAAAAAGGGACTTCTGTTCGATATCGATAAAGTGAAGCCTTTTCAAAAAAACAACATTTTGATTAAATAGGGTTGCATTTAATAATTTCGATTCGACATAGGCTCCCTATTATTTTATGCATTCTCTAGCTTTAATTATGGAAGATTACGGGACCCTTTACAATGCTGCATTTTTAGTTTCGTGAAAATAAAAATAAAAACTTTTTCTAAGTTTTTTTAGTACCATTTGCAACAGAATAACCTATTGGTTTTAGATGTCCCTGCGAAACAAATAGTTGTTTTTGTCGAAAACCCTTTAATTTATCGACATCTTATAGAAGTACCCTCTTTCTAGCTAAAGATCTTAGTTATCCAAAAATACCTATTTCATTTTTTTATTATACAGGGTGTAAATGTAATTAACACTATAGTGTAAGGGTTGGTCCTCCCCTACCGAACTAATGAAGGCAAATGTTTTACAAGGATAACATTTAAAGAAACTTTACTTGTTTTGATCATAATAAAAAATTATTTTATTAAACCAAGTACTATTAAAGTTATTTAAGAAAACCGATTTCCAGTTAAGAGTGGCTTTAAGAAAAAAAATGTATATGAACTTGTCACATTATTTTCACATGTTCTATATGAATCCGAGAGATTGCCCACTTATTCTTGGACACCCTGTATGCTTACGATCTAAAACCATCCTGTATATTATAGAGAAATTTCAATTTTGAGGTTTTAGCATTTAAGATAAATTATTTTTTTAAAGAATAACTTTTGTTGGAAATAACACAATTGGAAAAAACAAGAGTAATTAAGTCCATCTGAGAATACACTGATGATGATAGAATATCTTAAATACGGGGTCGACGAGAGGGCGTTGAAGGCGGTACAAATAATCCGGACTGATTGGGTGGGCCCGCGCGGTTTAAAAACGTAAATGAAGCAATGAAGTGAGAACCTTTTTTTTTGCTCTTCAACTTTTCTTTACGTCACATTTTTTCGTTAATTAAGGGAGCCCGTAACTTGTACCGGGGCCCGGCATGGCTCTTGGCGGCCCTGCTTTAATAGTAAGGCTCCAATTGCATAGACATATTAATCGCTTTGTAAATATGCTTGGTAAATACAATAAATAATTTATAAATAAATATTACAAATAGCATTGGAAAAACAAAATTGGTTTTACATATATTCACAAAAACATTGCATAACCTTCCTAGTAGTTGGTATTTACCAAGTTTGTTTATTTACGGGATTTTTAATTATCTTGTTGGCTTTTTGCTTAGATGTTTGTTTTAAAAATTACATTTAAAAATAAAAATTTTTCGTATTAAAAAAAAACAAATAGTCCCTGGGCCAGTAATGAAATGGACTTCATGCTATTAACACTTTTAAAACCCTTTTAGTGGGGTTTCTTTCGACGAGTCGACCACGAATATATACCGCCATATATGGAAGCGGTGCTTTCCTAGTTCGATACCCGAAACATGTATCTGAGCCCTATAATTTTATGACTGTAACCCTTAATATTTTTAGCACAATGTTTAAAAAATGCATGTACAACATTGTGGTAAACTTGTCCCACAAAAAAGTTACGCGTTCTGCCCAGTCCGACACCCGAAACATTTGACATGGCTGGGTTTAAGCGCCACTTTCCTATATGGAGGTATAAATATTCGTGGTAGACTCGTAAAAATATCCCCCTTAAAATGGTTTTAAAAGTATTCTTTATTGTTATCATAAAGTCCATTTTATTACTGGCCCAGGGACTTAAAACTTTATACAGGGTGGGCCCAACGGAGACGTCCAAAATTATGTATACTTACGAAGATACAGAGATCCATGTTAAACACGAAATAAAGTGTTTTTTTCTTGAAAATAAAGCACATAGGAATAAAAATTAAGGGACAAAAAATTGTATAATTGGCTGCTTAACCTTAACAAAAAGATATAAAAAGTTTTAAAAAGTCAGTGGCGTACATTTTTTTTGTCAATAATATCAGTGAGATCGCCCCTAACGACGCCGCTTGAATTTATAATTTTATTATCATCTAGTTAGTGCTTGCTAATAATTAGATAGGAATTTCACCATGCCGAGAGATGGTTTTTATTTATTTACGGGAAAACCATATATTAAACAAAAAGAAGTCAAGAGATCAAATTTATTTTAAACTAAACTAGGATTAGGAAAATAATTTTTATTTTTTAAAAAATGCAGTGGCGTACCATTTTTTAAAAATACATTTTTCAATTTATATCAATTATAGATCCTTAAAACTTTAAATCGCGCCAGTGGCGTAGCGTGCCTTAGAGGAGCCCCGTATCACAATAAGTTAGGGGGCCCAGAAAAAAAAATTGAGGACCAAAAAGAAGGTTTCAGGACTGACAGTTATCCAACACCTAATTTTTTGCTTACTTATGTTTTGGGGGCCCCTGTAGTCGGGGGCCCCTGTAGCCCGGGGGCCTCTGTAGCTCGGGGGCCCCTGGAGCGCTGGGACCCCGTATCATTGATGCGGTTAATACGGCGGTAGCTACGCCCCTAAATCGCGCCAACTCTAACTTAGGCCAGGATTTTAAAAGCCAACCCTATACCATTGGATTCGAAATCTATATTTACGTCTTTTATTAAAAAAAAAGATAATGATTAATTATTACTTACACTCTATTAGGCCAGGATATGATTTTATAAAAAAGGTAAGGGGTCCATTTGTATAACCGGATTTTATGCTATTACTTGTAATTCTCGTGAAATAGTCTTGTTGAATATTTTTCGAGAAAAAAATGTAAGTAAAATATTTATAAGTTTGTTGCTTTATGGTAATTTCGTTCATGACATTTAATTAATACCACTCGCTTGACAGCTCGTGGTATTGTTATAAATGTCATTCACGATATTGTCAAGCAACAGACTTTTATATAATCAAAATATTTTCCCAGCAAAATTTTCCCTCTTATGATATTATATACACTGAAAAAATATCCACTATATTCAAGAGTAATGATCTTGACTAAATGTAAGCTTACATTCATATATCCGCAATAACAACTAATCTTGTTCGAGAAAACATATACCCCTTTAATCAATATTAAAAATTTATTTAATTTAATTTTATATATTATTTAAATAAGTATAGCTATACTGGGCCAAATATTTTAGCTTTCTTAATATAAAACAAACTGGGCTTTATTTAAGTATAGTAATCTTTTAATGAAAATTGTAATTGCGATTTGCTTAAGAATAACTAAACTTGGAATAAGTATAAGAATTATTGCATTAATTATATGCAATTCTCAGGTTAAATCTAAATTATCTTTATTAAAGAATAATTATTTTTAATACAAACACTATTTTTGCTTAGATTTAAAATTCGATAAGTTTAAACAAAGCATATTAAATATTATTGCAAATAGTTTCATATCTTAGAATACATTTTGAGTTCCGCCCGGGAATTACATGGATTGACATAAAATAAATTAGAGCCAAAAAAATTAAAAAGTGTTTCACATTTTAAGACTGCTACAAAACTAAACTACAACATATTTTTAAAAATTTTAGTTTTTCGATATAATCAAAAGAGTCAGATTTTACAAAATAGTTTAGTCCTATAAGTCTTCCACCAGTCTTAGTATGTGACACAATTTTTAAAATTTTCTTGACTCCAATGTATTTTATATCAATTAATGTCATTACGGGAAGGACGCCCTGAATTTTATTTAAGGTATGAACCCAGTTGCAAAAATAATTATTTCAAGTAAACACAATAAAAAACACATAATTTAATAATATTGCCCTAAATATTTCAAATGTACACTAAAAGTATAATACATTTTATATTGTTTTAACTAAAATATTAGAACTTAAAAAAAATATTAAAATTTACAAGATATGATAAACTGGATACTACTCTTGTTTCATAAATTCTTCAAATGATTATCAGGGTAAGGTAATTACAAATGCACTCTCCGATCATGAGGGACAGATTCTGAGTGTCACCGTGCCTGGTGGTCTCGAGACTGGTGAACTTACTTTAAAAAAGCGGGTTTTCTCCCAGGCAAAAATGCAGCAGTTTAAAGATGAGCTGATGCAGGTTGATTGGGGTGGTGTTGTTGGCTCCCGGGACGTTGATGATGCCTATGATCTATTCTTTAATATCTTTAGCACAATCTTTAATTTGATCTTTCCCCTAAAAACCGTAAAGCAAAAAGTGAATTCTAGAACAAAAATAAAAACCTGGATTACACAGGGTATTAAAAATCTTCTAAAACAAAAAGAACTCTATATAGAAAAAAGTTGAGGGGTGAAATTTCAACTGACACATACAAAGCTTACTCAAAGTCTTTCAAATCTGTAATCAAACAAGCAAAAAACATACTGAAAAACTTTATATCAAAAACTCACAATGTCCAGCAAAAGCAGTCTGGAACTTGGTAAGAAAATATACAGGGAAAAAACAAAAAAGTTAGACCAATTAATAAAAACTTAAAGCAAAATCCGGAGCAAACAGATGTAGACGTTTTAAATCATATAAATAACTTTTATTTAAAGGCCTGTCCAACTCTTAATGTAGACTACAATACCGTTTCAGATAATATAAAAATCATCATAAAAGCTGTTATCTGCATCCAGTTGACTGTTATGAAATAACATCTATTATAAAAACCTAAAAACAAAAAATCAGTAGGACAAGATCAGATACCAGTCTGTATTATTAAGTGTGTGTCAGACATAATTGCACTTCCCTTAGCTCACATTGCCGGCCTAATGCTTAGCACCGGTTCATTCCCGACACAATTAAAAACTGCACTTATAAAACCAATTTATAAAAAAGGTGAAAAAACCTTGTAAAAAATTACAGACCAATAGCTCTCTTAAGTAATTTTAGTAAAATTTTTGAAAAGGTAATCAACGAACGAATAATCCTGTTTATGGAAAAAGAGAACTTGCTTTCAGATACCCAGAATGCTTTTCGACACAAAAATCCACTATTAGAGCAATCTTTCAGGCTCTTACTAAAATACTTGAGTCATTAAACTCTGGAAAATCCACAATTGCTATGTATCTGGATTTATCAAAAGCATTCGACAGTGTAGATCATAGAGCTCTATTATTAAAATTAGAGAAATATGGTATAAGAGGAATCGCAAATAGGTTGATTGAGTCATATCTCAAAGATCGTCAGCAAATTGTTATCTCAAAGGCAACAAATGGAACTACTTTATTCTCTAAACCTGAAACTGTACTGAGAGGAGTTCCACAGGGCTCTGTCTTGGGACCTCTACTTTATATCATCTACACAAATGAATTATCATCGGTAGTACCAAACACCATTCAGTTTGCCGATGACACATCAGTTAGTTTCTCACTTGAGAGAGATGAGTCTGAGTCTGAGAAAGTCATGGGTGCACTAAGTGCTCTCGAGAGCTGGTTCTCCACAAACAATCTCCTGCTAAATGTTGAAAAAACAAAATTAATTAAATTTAACTACCAAATGAACCCAACGGAAACTATCTTTCAAAACGGAGAAAAATCACTAAAAACGGTTCTCTCAGCTACATTTTTGGGAATTGAGGTGGATCATAGATTGGACTGGAGACATCACACCGACGCTTTGGCTGGTAAGATTGCAGGGTACTGTTATGCACTAAAAGTTCTCTCGTTAAACATAGACACTGATACTGCTATTATGGCATATCATGCATATGTACATTCACGGTTGCGATATGGCATTATTTTCTGGGCCGGGGGTGCGGAGGCAAGCAGAATCTTTTTGCTGCAGAAAAGGTGTATAAGGAGTATTTTCAGCCTAAAATCTGTTGAAACCTGCAAACCAAAATTTATTAAATCAAAAATTCTTACCCTTGTTTGTACTTATATATATGAAGCAGTCACCTTTGTAAAAGAGAATAAGGGTTTATTGGGGGACTGCGAAAGAGCTCACAACCACTACACCCGACATAAGGGAAATCTTAAGGGCATGAAGTGTAACCTGTCCTACATACAAAAGAATGTTCATTCGTCAATAATAAAAATTTACAACAAGATCCCTGTAAATATCAGAAACGAAAATGTAAAATTTTTAAAAAGACATTTGAAAGGGCTACTGATTTCGAAGGCTTATTACACGGTGGATGAGTTCCTGAAAGACAATATAGAGCCGCAGGATTTTGTCTGTAAATATTAAACCTATGTTTTTATAATAATTTTTAACCTATGTTTTTATAATAATTTTTAATATGTGTTTATTACTATAAACTAATGCCTTATTTTAGTATTTTAGTATTACAGCATTATCTTTGTGTTGGATCTGCTATTTTAATGTGTAATTTTTAAATTATATTTTAATGTGTGACGATGCTCTTTGTTGTCAGCTCAATCTTTATGTTTTTTTAATATTTTTTATTTTTGTACATTATACCTCCTAGTTTTTAAGTATTTATATATGACATGTCCTACGCCCAATGGGCATTATTATGTGAAATTTATTATTTCTGGACAAATATAGACTTTTCATTTCATTTCATTTCATTTCATAAGACCTTCTTGGGACTTTTCCATATTTTCAACAAGTTTCAAGCAGTAAAGACAGATAGAAACTCTTTTTGTGTCAGGCACCTGAAATTAACAGAATGGTAAAAATAAATTTGTTTTGCTTTTAGTTTAATGCTAAATATACTACCTAAGCTATATAAGCAAAACCTTTCTATAAAACATTAAAACATCCTTAGTTTTGTTCCCTGTACGAACTGAAAATACGAATACTTTTGGAAGAATTAAAAAAAAAGCACCAAGAGATTTTAAAAGTAATCTAACATAAAATAAAAGAGCAATGCCTTTTAAAAACAGTATTATACTTAAACACATTTCATAAAATTATAACCTGAATTCACTATTTCCCTCTTCTTTTGCACTCAATTCTTGAGTTTTCTGCTAAATTGGTACTTAATATTTAGTTTCCACCTCTAAAAACACCATTTTTTTATTTATTTTATCCATTTTTCCATAAAATATTAAAGCTTCACTTTCAGTGGCAGTGACAATGACAGACTGCGATTAAAATGTTTGAAAGTGAAGCTTTGCGATTTTATAGAAAAAACGGTTAAAATAAATAGAAAAATGGGGTTATTAGAGGTGGAAATCAAATATTGTGTACCAATTTACCTTTCAATCAAAAATTGAGTGCAAAAAGAAGGAGAGAAATAGTGAATTCAGGTTAGTTTTGGTTATCAAGTCTAAAGATGAATATTTCAAGAACGAAACGAGTCCGACTAAAAGTTCTTTCACATTCGGGATCAGCGCCCACAAAACCCCCGTATACCAAATTTCATTAAAATCGGCGATGCGTCCGGTTTGTAGATAATTACCATTTGCAAATTTGTGCAAATACACTTGCCCGTAAAAACGGATGTAATAAATAGTTCAGTCTAATTTTTACAAATGGCATGCACAAATCAACTTGTGCAAATTGCATGAGCGTGAAAACCCACCTTAAAAGCATATTCCTACCTATATGGAGTTTTTTTAATTGTTTAAACACGTTTAGTTATTCTAACCTATAAAAGTATTTTGCACCTGATATAAAAAATGTTATTGTACTGTTACTTTGTGTACTTACCTTGAAAAATGGGGATTAAATCCATCATTTCCCATTCAGTGAGCAAATTTTCCAATTCCATATTCAAATCGACATAAACATTCACACCTCGGACACATGAAAAATGGCGTGATCGAATCCCGCCGCAAAGCGCGTTGCTATTGGTCGAAGTGAGCGCCACCGAACCGCGTGTTCTTCGCGGCACTTTCAAATAGAATTACTGTCCAAGCAAGATGCTTAAACTCAATCCAAGTATAGCTAATATTAGGTCGATAATGTAGAGATTTTAGGTAAAACAAGTTACACTTGAGTAAATCCTAAAGCAAATAATTGGTTAAAGTCAGTCAAAATAATAAGAGAACTGTAGAAGTAATTAAAATAATATGAGTTTAAGAGTTATTTAAAAATAATAATTTTTCTTCATCCAAAATTTAACAAGTTCTTGATTAGATATAAAGCTACCTTGATTAAACAAAAACTTATTTCGAATTTCAAAACGAGCATGTTTTTAAAAATAAGATTAGGGTTTTCTTGTCTTAATATTGTTATTGTGGGCGCAAAAGGAGTTACAGGTGATACAAGATAATCCCGTCAAGAGTGGTTTTAGTTTTGGATATAAACTAGAATTTTTTTGTGTGTACGACAAGATTTATATTAATTAATATTATTAAATGTGTAAAGCATCCCTCACATGGTTAATATTATTGAAGCAATATTATTGAGGCAATATATGTATTATGACATTGACATGACATTATATTATTGTTTTAACATACTTTTAGACCTTTAGTATTGTTGATCAATATCAATATTGACCTTCTGATGGTGCCCTAACGGGTTCATTGAAACAATATTATTGATAAAAATAATATTAAACACAATAAAATTAGCCTTGCAATATATTGAAAACGTGTTGTTATTATTATTATTAACACGTGTATATAAAAACTATACTGTCATATTATTCAAAAAAATATCAGCTATGCAAAAAAGCTGTTTTTAGTTAACCCTTTGTCCATATGGTTCGTTGCCTCTTTTTTCCTCTTTTTCCTTACGATCAAAACAGACGCGATTAAAAGCGAAAACATTTTTTCCTACACACGATAATTTAGGCTGGCAGTTTTTTTAAATTATTAAATCAATAATATTGACAAGTACCATTTCTTCTTTAATATGTTGCATTTATGTATAATATTGCTTTAATTATATTTACCGTCTGGGGATAGCATAAACGCAGTGTTGGTCAAATTTCTGCACCAACTATATCAATTTATTAATACATAATTATTTATTTATATATAATTATTTATAATTATATATTAATTTAGTTTTAATGCCTGTCTTGCGTTCAATTAAACTTTCTTTAAATTTGTGAATAATGTAGCTATTGATTTTGCATTAGAAGAAAATAATAAATATTTTAATTTTTAATATTTTAAATATTATTCTTTATCAAAAGATAGCAACCTACCTATTCCAAAAGTGTACTTGTGTTAATTTTGATGCTAAAGCATATTTTTTCGGACCTTTTTAATTATAAATTTATTTTACTTAAGAAAACACAACATTTTTAAACCATGAATATTTTTAAAATTAAGTTTAGAGAAGATGGTGAGTAAATTGAAGTACCAATAAAAATACCGGTATTTTTAAATAATATACAGAATGTCCATCAATTGCGGCACATTAAGAAAGAAAATACTTTTTATGCCATATTATAAATAAAGTTGGGACACCCTATATGGTAGAGATTTTTTTCTTTGGACTATCCACGAAAGCTAAAAGTCTCAATACTAACGTACCGCGGGTATCTTAAAAATTTGGGAGGGGAAAGGAAAGACCTCCGCGGGCAGCAGGTTACACATTCTAGAAACTCTAGAAACAAAATAACGAACAAAGTTGAAAGTTCGGGGCCTGTCCAGTTAGACCGTATAGGGATACATATTTGCGAACCTATATACGGGTTTCTTATAGGCGATGTGAGCAAAAGAGATAATCTAACTAATTACCGGCATGTTTGCATTCGCGACTAATAGTGCTTGGTTTGTTATTCTATTGCCGGCCGATATACCAAAACTGCTTGCTAATATAGTATAGTATTCCAACTAGGTGGCGTTTTTTTTTTTTTTTTTTTTGAGGGGGCTTAGGAACAGAAAAACCATTGCATTAAATATACTCTTCAATGTGTGCAAACAGCAATACTGCCGAACTTGGTCAAATTTAAGTACCATACATACATGAGTGACGTCATAGCTATCCTGATGAAGCTCCATCTCATGTAAGGTAGGACAGTCATTGAGAAAAATATAAGACGGTACACTGGCTCTTAGACTAGCATGAGAAAAATAGAAAAGAAGCAGGCAACGATCTGTATGGAAAAAACTAACCAGAACTAACCAGAAACAGCTTTTTCGCGTAACTCACTTTTTTGAATGATATTACAAAATACCTTGCGTGTGTTAATTATATCTTTTTAATATCTTGACGGGCTATTTGTATTGTTCTTAATATAATTGTCATCAATAATATTGGAACTTCTTACACGTACAATATTCTTGATCGAGTTAATAATATTGTCACAATAATATTGATCGTCTGAGGGTGGCTTTAGTGTAACTTTTAAAAAAGAAACGATTTTGATCAATTGTTAACCGGATTAAAACAAAATAAACGTTATTATACAAACACAACACGGTGTTATATACCATCTTGTTTTTGAATATCTTAAGTTACAAAACTTTGCCATCTAACTAGCAACAAAACTAACCAGAACATGTTTTGTTATACCGGATCAGCTAAATAACATAAGACATAGGCAACGTGAGGAAAAAGACAATCTAACGTAAATACCCGCATGTTGAGTATTTATAGGATTTAAAAAATGCTAGTATGGTTGTTTCACATAAAACTATTTATTTATACTTTATCTTAAACTAAATTTGTTGCACGTCATCTAAACTTTAGGTTACTAAATTTCATACCATTCAAACAAAAATATAATCACCAATTGATATTAAAGCTATTCATTTACAATCTTTATCAAATTTGATTTTGTTATATCTTTTTAGCCATACATTAGAAAGAAATAGATATATATAATAAGCACGCTTCATCATTATATGAATATCTATCATATTTATGCATTTTCGTTATTCTGATACCTAACCTACAATGATGTCACGATGACAGTACTTTTTGACCTCAATTCGATCGATTCTATTGTTTGTTTATTCATAAGTTTCTTAATTCTTCGGCTTATTTTCCGGTTTTCTTAACATATTTATCGTTATTAGCAGAACCTTTTCATGAGTTCAAATTTTGTGTCCGTAGTGATTTGAATCTGTTCTTTTAAGAAAAAACATAGATAAAAAGGCCAAAGCAGTTGAACAGTATATGCAAGGAGCTTGTTGCTTCTGTAATAGGCCTTTTTAAGCAAGAACGCGAAAATAATGGACCTTTGTTGCCTGTAGTTGCAGTAAGAGAAGTTAGTTTTAATGAATTCCTGCTAATAGATATTCAGTTTTTTAGTGGATAAATCCATGTTTCCATATTAAATTTGTAATACCTGGATTTTTTAAAATAAAATTATTCTTTATTTTTTTGTTTTATTGCTTCATTTTTGTAATGAAAATTATGACATTAACTAAAATCAACAAATTCTTTAACATACAAATGCTTTGTTCTTTTTACAAAACTCAGATTCTCATGACAACTTGGCAACAGGGCAAATTTGCATGTTAGTGATAGATAAAAATGCCAAAGCAGTTTAACAGTATATGCAAAGGAGCTTGTTGCTTCTGTATTAGGCCTTTTTAAGCAAGAACGCGAAAATAATGGACCCTTTGCTGCCTGTAGCTGCAGTAAGAGAAGTTAGTTTTAATGAATCTCCTGCTAATAGGTATTCAGTGTTTTAGTGGATAAATCCATGTTTCCATATTAAATTTGTAATACCTGGATTTTTTAAAATACAAATTATTCTTTCTTTCTTGTGTTATTGCTTATTTTTGTAATGAAAATTATGACATTAACTAAAATCAACAATTTTTTTTTAACCGACAACTGCTTTGTTCCTTTTTCAACAAAACTCAGATTCCCTGCGACAACCTGGCAAACATGGTAAATTTGCATGTTAGTGACGTGCAACTGGATTTAGTTTTAGATAAAGTATAGTTACTAACTGAATGTTTTAGATGAATTTCTTCCAACTGTTTATTTCATATTAAATTCACCAAAGTACAGCCTGGTAAGGATTTTATGGTATTTTATATTTATATACGGTGGCATTTTTAAATTTGTGGCAAATATATCTTTTAGTAGCGGTGTTTAAAATGAAATTATATGGACCTTTTTGTTTTATATCTTTATTTGTGAGTAAGAGTTATGTATTATATAAAATCTTTGTTTATGTATGTAGTTTTACTTTTACATAACGTTTTATTTCACAAGAGTTTTCTTTTGTTCCTTTTACTTTTAATATCCCTAGGTTGTAAAAAAATTAATTAGGTATTTTTTAAATTTATAGCAGTACTGTCTTTTCTTATAAATATCTAGATTTTGTTTAAGTAGCTTTTGATAATTTTAAAAAACAGTTATTACAGGTTGTTTTCTAATTACAGTAAAATAGTTTAGGGTAAAGTAAATTTAACATAAAAATAATGTACGGTCCTCACTTTTGTGCAGATTTAAGATACTTTTTTTTAGCAAATAAAAAAAGCGTTTTTATTTTTCAATATTTAAACGTAGTTTGCTCTAGTTCTCCGGAAAAAATCGGTAAAGGAACATTATTGGGCTTTTTTTTTGTTAAAAGTAGGATTTATAATTTTTTATGAGGAATTATAGAAGCTGTTACAGAATGTTGTTAAGAAAAAAAGTTTATATAAGCATGGGTCCGTCAAATTTTTCGTTCCTAATATACAGTATGTTAAACTTTAAAAAAACCAAACTATTTTAAAAACACTTATTTTAATAAAAATTATTAGACTAAAAATACTTATTCAAAACCTTATTCAAATATAAATGTATTGTTGTTATAACACGTTGCTAATAAGAGAATAAAAACCATAATTTTAAAACGAAAAGGTTCCGCAATGCATATGCCATTTAGTGTATTTTATTTTGTTTCTCTTAAATCAAAGAAGAAACGAAACAAAATAAATAAAAGCTTTATTTTTATTTGCAAGTCAAAACAAAGCAAAATTTTACACACATATATAGGGTCAGTAGAGTCCCATTTTTTTTGAAATATTTCTTCAGTTGCCGCCACTGGACTTATTAAATGGTAATAAGTTGGTGATAAAATATTCATTTAATGCCATAAGTTATTAACAATAGATCGAATTAAAACAAAATTGGGCTAAGGGATTTAACACGCTGTATCTTAAGAACAAAGAATTTTCGGATCTGCGTTTATAAAATATAAACCTAAAGTAAATAATTAATAGTAAAGATTGCCTTAAAAAATTTTAGCAACATTTTGTAACATCTAGAAAACAATAACAAAAAAGCAAATACGTTTTAATATATTCTATGACCGAAAAGTGTTTAAAATTTGAGGTTTTTAAAAAGTATAATATCTTGAAAACAACAGCTTATAAATAAGACCTACATTTATTCTCGCAATTGTTAACAGCCTGTCTAACACATAAAGCATTATTTATATAAAATTCCACTCTTGCCTGGTTTTTGTGGGATGTTTGCCCCATTTGATCTTCCAGTGTCGTTAACGTTGTCAAAGCAACGAAACATTTCTTCACGGACGTAATACAGATAAAATATAAAATATGGGCACATGGCCGAATTTAAGGGAGGGTCGGCGGGGCTATTGTTTCAGGGCCTTACAACGAATTTGTGGGTCTCATGAACGACTGTTCTTTAAAAAAGTTTAATGGTTGTAATGAAGCATGAGTATTTTGTTTGCTCTAACAGTGCTTGGGGAAACCACCAATACTTTACTACGTACAAAAACGCATATAAGGTAACATATTCGAGGAACACCATAAGGACCTTGGAAACGGCAAAGATACAGGGTTTGTTACATTACAAAGTTGCGCATTTTTATGCTTAACAATATTACGTTTTAAAATTTGAGCCGTTCCAAAATTGTCCGAAAATAAACGAAATTTTCGAAATAGTTTTTTTTTAGTTTATTTAAAAAGATGACACATTATCATAGCCACTCTTTCTGTTCTTTAAAATGATAACATTAAATTTAAGATTTGACGTTTCGTCTTTTAGCCACCACTTTATATAAAAATCGTATTTTTTCTACCAAACCATTTTTTTGGAAATATACTTTTTGTTTCGAAATAACCCATATGTATATGTTTTAATATCAAAGAACAGTTCTAAATAGCATTTACATTATTTAAAAAATACAAATATTTATTTTCCCAATCTAAAATTTTTCTGATTTTAAATAATATATAATATTAAAAATAATTTAAAAATTAAAATCGAAGCTGTTATTTAGGACTTTCAACGAATGCCTGTTTACAGCTTCATTTACCCGACTATTTGAGTTGCTACTGTTTTGCTCTAGGTATGCCATATGTAAAATATCATTTTTTTTAACTTTTATTTATTTAGTACTTTAGGCTTTTTAGTAAGTTTTATTGATTTAATTGTTTAATTTTTTTAGTATTTTTGTTTAAAATAGTGCAATTTTATTTAAGGGACTGCAATATAGTAGTTTATTGTATTACTAATCTTTGTTTTAAATGTTTAATTTTCCTATTTAAGATAACATCTACTACCGGTTTAAAGCTTCTTTCATATCGTGCATACATGCCATTTATAAAAGAAAGTAAATTAAATTTTTATTGGAGCCTTACTATGGCTAGCTCTAAGCTTAAAACTAAAATTATTAGAGAATTCAAAGCGTTGGAAGCTATTTACATTATTGGTTTGCTTTTTGGCCCTTGCTTTAATGATGGTTAATATATATAACTGGATTTGTGAGAAAGCAGTTGAATTTAAAAGTGATTTCTTGTGCTTCTAAAGTTAATTGTGATCAAAATTTTAACTATAGTTTTGTTGTTCAATATGGTTCACTCATGTGCAGCTATAAATTGCACTGCAAAGGTGGAAAAAGCGACACTACGAAATTCCACAGGTAGGCACCACAAAAGGCACATTGATTAGATAATATTTTTCATTGTGTATGTTTAAGTAGATAAAATTTATTATTTATTATTTACTGGTGTTATAAGTTCAATAAAACCGCATATACAAAAACTTTTAAAGACTTAAATTTTGTTTAATTCTTTATTTTTTATAGCTTCTTTAACACAAGATATACGTTTAAATCATAAAAACTACATTAGACAAAGGATAAACAAATGTGTTTTTAATATATATAAAAAATATGTTTTAATTAAAGATTCAAGTAAGCGGTATCTAATAAAAACACCCAAGAATTATGTATCTTTCCTCACTATGTTACGCATTTTATCCATCTTTCCGGAAGTTTTTTTGATGCCGGCCAGTTTTAAAAAATTCTTTGGGCAACTCGGACAGCCATATGCGCACGAATTTCTCTACCTCGTGGTCGGTGTTGAATCTTTGACCTCAGAAGGCTTTTTCAGGGGTCAAAACATATTGTAGTCACAGGGTGACTGTAGAGGTGTTCAGTACCTCCCACCCCAATTTCGATGTTGTATCGAGAATAATACGCTCGGTAGCGAGCGCGCGTTATCCTGAAGGATAATCGCACTTTGTGTTGGAATGCTTCTCCGTTTCGAAGCGAAAAGCGGGTTTTACGTGTGTTTCAGAAGGTTAGAGTAGTATGCAGCATTAATGGTACGTTAGGTGCGCCAAAAATTGACGTACAGCATTTGTTTTACGTGGCGAATGCTGTCTGGTGTGATGCTGGTTCCGCGGTCGACGATCATGTGGCTTATTCTCGACGATTTCGTGGCAATCCTTAAATGCTTTGGCCCATTTAAACACAACTACCCTACTCAGATACCCACTACCGAACTGATTTTGCAAACATTACCAAAATTTCCGTTTCTTTAACGCCATTCCACACTAAAAACGAATGATAATACGTTACGCAACGGCGGTCGGCACGTGACGTTAACTCATGGTCGTAGGTTGCGCATGAAACATGTGCTTCCGACAAAAACTATGCCACACTGTTCGTAAGGGACAGCTACCACACACCGTCTACAGCGTTTGTCTCGATCATATTTGGACCACCCTCGTACAAGAGGCGATTTGCTTGGAGGCCGGAGAGTTACTCCCCTTAGCTTTATTATTTTTTATCGTAAAAAATAAATATTATTATTAGATTGTTGGGTTGATTATGTAGTTTCTGAATCAAAAATTAGGTTTTTAATATTTCTTAAAATGTACAGGGTAGGACAAGTATATTTTTTTAAATGGAACACCCTATGTATTATATGACTAAAACAATGATCTTTAAAAGAGCTTTAAAAAAATAGTACATTTGACATATCTATCTTCATTAGTTTCGGAAATATGGTCATCCAAATCTAATGAATAAGTATAAATTTCAATTATGGAGGTAGGCCATACTGGTTAAGCAAGAAGGTATTGGGATATCGGCCAGTAAAGCAACAAAAAAGGATATATGTGACTAATCTAATCAGAAATGTTTACATACGGGGATACAGGTTGGACTGTTTCTTTTTCTTACGTTGCCTATGTGTTGAAGTTATTTAGCTGATCTGGTATGTATTATGGCAATAACTGCCCAATAATTTTATTTATGGCCATATTTCCAAAACCATTAAAGAAAGACCTACAAAATATGGTATTTTTGTAAGGCTTTTGAATTAGGCTTTAAATGGTGATTCAATATAGAGGGTGTTCCATTTAAACAAATCATACCTCGTGTCTTACCCTGTATATCTTAAGAGAAAAATAATTTTGATGAAAGATGCAGAAACCACAGAATTATCCCAACACAATGGTGTTTTTATTTTTATAGGTTTAAAAACTAAAAATAAGTTAGGGGATGTAAAAAATTTTTGAGTGTAGTACAGCTAAAAGTTTGGCCACACAAAATCGCACCGATGTCCCACAAGATCCACAACTGTAGCACGACCGTGTCTCATACGGTCTGAAACATGTCCAGCCAATGAAATTATTCGTGGATCGAATTGCGCCGATGTTTCTCGAACCAAGCTTTTAGTTTACGGGTGTCACCTTTTATTTCAGTTTATATCCTCTAAAAATTAAAAGTTGGTGGTTAAAGGTTAGTTCCTGTAAACAAACAATACAAGAAAAAGTAGTTTAATTAGTGTTAAAAAGTGTAATAATTATTTTTGTACGCAGTGCGTAAAATAGCACTTTTACGCCAGCGGATAAAAGTTGTGGGCGTAAAAGTGCTTTAAGCCAGAGGTGCAAACAATATTTTTTTGTACGACTGAAATTAATATACAAACATTCTCTGTAGTTGGAAGAAAATTTGCCAGCTTTTAATTTTTCAAATAGTTATCAGTATACTCTTAAAATATGTTTAATTAAATAAATTGTTGTTTTACCAAAAAAAAAATAGAGCATTATTTAATTTTTATTATTGTTTTATAAATTTAGAAATGTGGGCGTTTTTAACACTTTTTTGCCCTAGGGCGTAAAAGTGCAATTTAACTTGCTCCTTAAATGGGGGCGTAAAATTGTATTTTACGCCCGGTCGTACAAAAAATTAATTTTATAGTTACATCTTATAAATAATACGTGAATAAAACTTACGAATACATGGTTACTTTTTATTTTATAGTTTTTTTTATATAATATTTCGAGAAATTAAATAGACTATAAACATTACGAGTTCAATGCAAAGTGACAAATTAAAAACGCGTCACAGCCGACGCGGCGTAACGTACAATGGTTGGTCGGTGATGTTTGTTTACTTGTTAAAATGCGGTGCGGGGTATGTAATCGGGCACCGAGTAGTGATATTAAGCCTACGGCATTTGATTACAACGTTACATTTTAAAACCGAGACACGGCAGTGGTACTCGGTGTGGTTAAACCTTAAAACTGGGTTACCTTGTTTGTAAAAGTTTATTTTAAAATCGGGTGTAATTTAAAGCGTGGTATAATTAACTCATATTACTGCAGTTTAATTAAATACAAAACTTTTTGCACTGCAAGCCCCTACATTTCTTGTTGCGTGGCCCGAACTTAACGCGTACGACGCGACGCAGCACAGCAAGTACTTTTTAACTTATAAAATTAACTTTCATCTCAATTTGCAGCTTGCCTAACATTATTAAGTTGTTTTAAAAATGATAGATTTATATATTTTTTTATATTACGGATCTTTTATTTAAAAAAAAATCTGTGTACTATATCTAAAAAAATAAATATAAAAAATGCTGATTTAAAAAAATATATTTTAGTAATTATTTACAAACAAGGATAGGCTAAATTGGAGGTAAAAAAAATGGCAAATGAAAAGGGGAAAACCCGAAGATCCGGCTGTTCTTTGTTATTCCGTACAATATTAATACGCTCTATTTAACTTTTTTAGGCATAATAACTTTGTTAAGCAACTGGATGCAAAGTCACATATGAACCTAGTATTTATTATAACCTCATTTTTGGTAGCATTTTATACAATTCTTACATTAGTTTCGGTAAGTGTTTAAATCTAAAGTTTAAAATAATAAGGCTTTTTGGTTTTATTGCTATTTCTGTGACAGGGTTCAAGCCATAGAAACAAAATACATTTTGAAGCTCTGTCGATTTTTATTTATAATGTATTTAATTATGCAACACAATAAAGCTTTAATGAATATTTAGATAATAAATCAAAGGATTATACAGAGTGTCCTAAAATTTGTGTACAGTGGCTCCAAAAACTACAGAAATTTTAAAAGGGTCCCAGACAAAACTGCCGATATTTTAAATAATTTAGAAAAAAAAGTTTTTCAGTATTTTAAAATTCGATATATATGAAATTTCATAAAATTAAAAATATATGCATATTTTTAGTGTCATATTGTTTTAATTATGTTTTACATTTTTACGTAATTTACCTGATTTTGCATTTTTGAATTTAAGAAATATATTTAACAAACTTTGACAATAATTATGTGTGTTGCAATCAAACAATTTGCGAGAAGCCGAGAGACTCCTTCGACAATCGTATTAAAAACAAAGTTCTTTCTTGCTCAAATGGCAACAAATCTTTCTGGTCCTTTGCGAAAACATAAGTAGGAATTTTGTACCAGTTCTTTTTCACCACTAACTTTGGAAGATGAAATTATTTCTACCGCTAAGGAAAGTGCAGAACTATTTGCTAAACAATTTTGCTGCCAATTCAACCCTATGACCCTCCGTAAATCATCCAATTCCAGCTGTGTTTCCCCGGTTCCTCATAAAATGCCCGATATTATTTTTAAGGTAAAAACACATTAAGCGTATCCTTTCTTGCCCTTAACGCCAAAGAAATCGTCTGGGCTGGACGGCATACCAGCAGTCGTTTAAAAAATGTGCTCCAGAACTTGCACCAATCTTAACTCGGCTCTTTCGAATTTCTTACGACTGACAGGTATCTTTCGGAGAGCTGGAAAGCTGCACGTGTTCAACCTATTCCCAAGAAAGGATCTAAATCTCTTCCATCTAACTATAGACCAATTTCAATTCTCTCAGTTCTTTGTAAAGTAATGGAAAAATTAATTAATTCACAAATTCTTAAGTACTTAGAAAAACACAAAATTTTCGCACTTGACAGGCAGTATGGTTTCGCCACAAAGATCTACAGCAGATCTTCTTTCCTTCGTATCACACTGCTGGAATAAGTCTCTTGAGTTTCTAGGTGAGTCCCAGATCGTTGCTCTTGATATATCCAAAGCTTTTGACCAGGTCTGGCATGCCGCACTTCTTAATAAACTTCCCTCCTATGGTCTTTCAACTAAACTCTGTACTTGGCTCTCTAGTTATCTATCTGATCGTCGTATATCAGTTATTGTGGACGGCCATTCTTCAAGCTTTCACCAAGTAAATGCTGGAGTCCCTCAGGGCTCAGTTCTGGCACCAACATTGTTTCTTCTTCACATCAACGACCTTCTCTCGTCCACAACTAATTCCATTCATAGTTTCGCCGACGATAGTACCCTTCACTCCAGTTTTCAGGTTCCTAAACCCATCACTAAACCTGACTTGGAAAACAAACGCAGAGCGATGCAGATATCTCTTTCGCAGGATCTTAATTTAATATTGGATTGGGGCGCCAAAAATCTCGTCCATTTTAATGCATCCAAAACACAATCATGTTCCTTGTCGCGAAAAGAGTCATCAAATACTCATCCTCTACTTATGAGCGGCCAAGTTTTACAGAGCAAAGACACCTTCAATCTTGTGGGCGTCACATTTGAAAGTAACCTTAACTGGCATAAACACATTGTATCTATAGCCACGGCAGCTTCAAAAGCTTGGATTTCTCTTTCGAGCCAAAAGTATTTTCCGCTTCTAATTTATACACTTTATATGTGTCCCAAATCCGACCTCCTTGGAATATTGTTCTCATATCTGGGGCATGGCTGGGCATTAAAGCCAATATTATTGAAAAAGTATTCTACTAACTTTTTATAAAGTGTTTTTTTAATTATCTTTAAGTTTTTAGAAAAAATTAAAGCTTTTTTAAAACGTTTTAAAAATTATTTTCATAAGTAACATGAATAAAAACAAAAACTAAAAAATTAACACTTTTGGCCCTAAACTAAATGTGCACTCGGGTTATTTCTTATTTTGTTTTGGATTTTATATTATGTCTGTGGATACTTGCATTTTATTGGATTAATGCATATTTGTCTCAAATACCTACATAACAAAATTTTTTTTTTAATTAGGTTACAAGATAAGTAAATTCTTAAAAGACATTCATTTAACCTAGGCATATTAAATTTTCTTTTAGAGTGAATACTTAGCCCAAAGCATCTATAATTTAAATTGGTATACTTGGAACACTGAAAATATAAAAATATTCTATATTTGGCATATATACACTTCCTCAGTAATATGGCGAATACCAATGTCGACATTTATTTATATTAATCATGATTTAATTAAATTAATAAAGTTAGATGTACCTATCATGCAAGTAAGTTTAAAGCTCTCTTTAAAATCTTTTTAACGGTTATTAACTAAGGATGATATACAGGGCAAAAAAAGAGTTTTTTTTTTTAAATTGAGGTACTCCTGCATATTATATTAACATTAAAAAGATCCTGTAAGAGCTTAAAAAAAAACCACATTAGGTACATCTAACTTTATTAGTTTTAGAAATATGGCCATTCAAACCAGCCTCACCCTTCAGTTTGCCTGGCAGGTATTTGTGCTCATCGAAAACACCTGGTATTTTTTTTCAAACCTTACTATAAATGAACTAAATCCTGGAAAATTTTAAGCTTACAGCTTTAAGTTTATTTTTTTCTTTAACTTTTAAAAATATACAGGGCGATGATGTGCACGGCTGATGCTTGTCCAGGTGATGATTGTCGTACTTAGCATGCTATAACTCATCACTTTGTAGCTTTACAGGCCCAACGTTACTCGAAGGAGTTCACTAGGTCTCCTACTATATTTATTATTGCATACTTAGTAAAGAAGACTGTAATGCAAAAGTTATATTTAAAAAACCTTTTTGTCCAATTTAAACTTTTTGTTGCTAGTATTTTATTTTAATATACAATTTCCTGACTGCCGCTAATTATTTTATTAAATTTACATTTTTTTTGTAGGGTTTAAAAAATTTTTTGTATTCTCTTGCCAACATTACGTACAAAAAACTAGAAAAAATAAAAGGTATGGTATCTTTATGTAAAAAAGTGCAATAGTGTTATAAAGCAATAGATTTTCTATAGGTGGACTTGACAACCAAAAAAAGCACTAAGTAATACTTACGGAGTTGGAAATACCACGTACAAATAATACAATACCTCCGCTGACAAGATCAGTTTGACTGATGTCAACTCTCACTAACTAAATATTTTTTACTGAGCCTTTATATACCTCACTTCTAAATTCTAAGCACAAATATAGTACCAAACAAAATAATTAAGAATATTCTAAGCTCAATCGATTATAAAATAATATTTCCTAATATACAAAACTTTAAGAGAATAATTTCAAATGTTTTTTTTTTTCTTTAACTCTTCCCATAAAACATATGTCCGCACTTGCTCCATTTCCTGTTTGTAGTTATTCCTTTTCTAAATTTTTCCATTTTGTCGGACCAAGGTCGTGAGGGATACGTTACCGATCGCGATAAAATACGCATATGGGTTCAGTAATATTTTTTAAGCAGCTTTTTGTTTTAATTATCTTTTAATTTTGAAACAAACATTCTCTCTTAAACATTCTTTATATGAAGATTTTCGATTATAGTCCTTGCGGTGCTAAATTTCGAAATATTAGCAATAGAAAATCGTACACTTAACACGTATTTTGTATAACGACTGTAGTAAGGGAGAGAGTTTTATTTAATAACAACCATCCTTTTCTTATAATTGTTATTCATAATTGAAGATATAAGAAGTTAAAAAAAAGAAACTTAAGCAAGCGGTATTACCTTTTTTAATAATATTGTTTGAAGTGAGTGACTTTCGATAAATCATGTCATTGAAAGTAAGTAAGCGATAGTCGGTTTAGAAAGACAGCACTAATAAGTGAGAGATAAACCAAGAGCCGTTAACTATTGTGTCCTTTACGGTGTCCTTTACATAACATGGAACGTTCTTAAAGATATATTTTTCTCCCATCGCATACTCAAAAAATGGTTCCGAATCATTTTAAATACCTTTGTCACACCCTTTAAACCTCTTATCCAAAGTACAATTGTTATATTTATTTGTATTTGTGTTTTTTATTCCAAAAAATACTAAATATATCTCAAATATATATGTATAAAACTTTGTCTTTATAGTTCGTTTTTAACTTACGGAAATGGTGGTCCGTTTATGCGGCGAAATACTGCCTGAAGTCCGTGGGCTTTCCACGGTATACGTCGTGGATGGAGAGTTGATTCCGAGGGCAGCCCGCCATTTGTCGTCTAGCTGGCCCCGGGGTGTTGGTTGCTGAAGGATCCCATCCCGTTTAAGATATTATTAATTTTGTGGTAATATGTAATATACGGAAAAAATAATATATCATGTCATAAAAATTATTGCCCAAAAAGAAAGTATTTTTGACGTGTTTTGGAAGTTTTGGAATAAATAACTTATGTACCGGAGGTTGGTTATAGATTCACACCACCCTAACTATTTCATTTTTTATTACACAAAATAAATATAAATATCAGATTGTCAGGTTAGTTCTGTAGTTTTCAAAACAATTATTATTTTTTTGTTATCTCTAAAGATATTACACACCCTGTATATTATACTACCAAATGAAAGATCGTTCAGGATAGCATTAAAAAACACATTTGATTTACGTATTTTTAATAGTTTTGGAGTGATCATTTAAATGTGAAGGATAATTCTCAATTTCCATTAGAAACGAAATAACTCTACATCCCCTAACTTTTATTAAGATACTATAGTGTTGGGTTGATTCTATCATATCCTTATTCGTCATCAGAATGCTAGTGTCTCTTAAGATATACAAAAGTATGCATTTTTAAATGAAACATCCTTTATTTATATATTAATTAACTCATTATCAAATCAGTCAGTCATAAATAAAAATATATTTTAAAATGAGTTACAAAAATGTCACATTTTATAAGTTTATCTTTATTACTTTCAAAAAAATGGCCATGGAAAGAATTTTTATTAAGCTTACTACTTGTAAATATTTCCGTAATATACCTTATTAAAATTTACACGTATTCTTTAAATTTGGGCATATTTCTAAAAGTATTTAAAATAGATATATTAAATAAGGTTTTTTTACTCTGATTAATTATTATAATAAATTATACAGAGTGCTTCATTAAAAAAATTATACTTTTTGTGGTACCCTGAATATCGTAGGAGATAATGAAATTCTGATGAATCACTCTGAAACTAAAGAATTAACCGAACAAGTTGATATTATTATTTATTTTGTACGACAATAAAAAGTTAAGGAAAGTGCAAACGTATAACTTGACATCTGGTACAAACCTAAATTTTCATCGTTACCACAGATTTTTTTAAATTTTTGTATAATAATAAGTTTGCATACTTAAAAGTAATTTTTAATTCTAGATACTTCCTATATAAAATTTTTTGAAAGTAGCAAAAGTTGCCCTTAACAAAAATAAAATTTTTTAACCTAGTAGATAAGTTGTACAATTTGATATCTAATGATTGCTTCTTTGATTTTGAACCAGTATATATTGCCTTTGTGCTGGAGAAAAATGTATGTATGTATGTGTAAAACGCTATGAAACACGCTACAGGTCGCATTTTTCAAGTTAGAGACTTGAAATTTTGCACAAAAATAGGTCTCCACGGTCTTCAGAAGCCTATTGAAATTGGGTACCGTGGGTGCCACCGTTTGGATACTATTGCCATTTTTCATGAAAAAAACGATTTGCTCCTATGAAACACGCTACAGGTCGCATTTTTTAAGTTAAAGACTTGAAATTTCTGGTACATATGCGTTTTAATAGCCTTCCGAAGCCTATTGAAATTGGGTACCGTAGGTGCCACCGTTTGGGTACCATTGCCATTTTTCTGAAAAAACATGGTCATCTTCGGAGGCCCGTTTGACCATCAGGACCCGAACTACTTTTTGATCAAAATATATCCATCGTATAGGAAATATCTAGGAGAATAATTCTCTAAATGGTCTTCTGTTAGATTTCCTTCTAGAAATTGCCAAAAAATTGAAAAAACTAAAAAGTTTAAAATTTTGACCAAATTTTAGCCGTTTTTATTTTTTTCTCAAAAATTTGACCCTGTATCAAAAAAATTGTTATTTTATCGTATTCCTAGCATAAATTTCCATTATTTAAGATATAAAACGTGATTCTACCATTTATACAGAGTGTTTTATAAACCCTGAAAGTTTCCAATTTTTTTCAAAAAACAGGACATTTTTTTACATAATTTTTAATAACTCAAGAATCTTTTAAGCTAAAATTCTAAAATAATTATGGAATATAGTTTAATGTTGTAGCTAGAGCATATCCAAAATTTAAGTCGCTAGAGCAAACACTTTTAGAGATACGAATTTTTAAAATTGACATAAAAAGTTTTGACTTTGGCAATAAATTGTCGGTTTATTTATAAATTTTTTTAATTTATTTTTACACCATACTTTAGATCGTTTAATTGCCTTTAAAAAACGTATATACCATTTTTTTCCAAAACATTTAGAAGTGGGTAAAAACACGTTTAAAAAAAAGTGTCAAATTTTTGCCTAAAAATCGCGATTTTTCGCCAGTATTTCGTCACTCAAATTCGACTAGATTGCCGTGAAATCAATCTTTTGTCAACATTGGTCCATAATTGTATACAAGGTTTATTTAAAATATATGAACTGTCAGTTGATTTAAAACTTGCCAGGTTTTTTCGTAATATCTAAAAAAATACGGTATACAGGTTGAAAATAAGGCTTGGATCGGAAAATTTGGAATTTTTCAGGTCCGTATCCACACTTTTATACGAAACTGTGTCCGATTTCAGTACAAAATCTCGCTAAATAAAGCTCAAAGGGACGTGTACGGGGTCGATTTATTTTGATTTTTTCGCATGCACGCTGCTTAGGCATTGAATGTATTTCATATGATTTTTTTCTACGTATATTACATACATAAATGCAGTAAAAAAAAAGTTATATAGAGGGTTTTAATATTAGGTATGGTAATTAAGATATTTAATGCATTATACAAAGTGTTTTTAAAATAAGAAAAAGCAAAAATTGGTACAATTAGATAAGAATTTTTAAAAATTATATATTTATAGTGAAATAAAAAAATATAATATACAGGATGTTTTAAATAATCCAGGCCAAATTAACAAAAATCAGTTATGATAGAAAATCCGTTATGTACATGGTTTTTATGAAGTATGACTAATAAAATAAAAAAAAGAGGACATTAGCGCTTATGTACAGGGTGTTTATGTACATCTGGTCAGAACATGTAGGGTTAAATTGTTTGATATTATGCATACAATTGGGCTATTTTTGGTGTTTTTATTAGTGTATTTTATACAGTGCTGTTAAAAGTTAGTATTAAATCTTTTATTGTTTTGTGTATTATACATACAGGATGTTTATGTATATCTGGCCAAACTATAAAGGATTTTTAATTTTTAATGTGCTACGACAATTTTTTTGCAACTTTTTTATTTAAGAAAATTTGTAAAAAATTGGTTTACAGTTATATAGATATTTCCAAAAAAGTTAAAAATTAGAGAAAAAAATTTCCCCCACCCCCCTCGCCTACTTGATGTATAGTTTCCTCGTAAATAAAAACAACTTGTAAAAAACATTCCATATATCATTTTTGTAGACTGCACAAAAACGATTTAAGAAATAGTGTAGAAACAATTTTCCGCACTCTACCTAGCGTGTGGAAAGTAAAATAAATTTTTTTTTAAACACTGTTAAAAGTTTGGATATTGACGTTACTTTTACAATTGAAAAAAAAGTGTTAATGAAAATTGTGCACAACAGTCCATAGTTTATTAAAAAATTTAAAGTCATTATGCAGGGTGGGTCAAAAAGATGTTATATTAAAAAACCTAAAAACTAATATTCATCATAACTCCGTTATTATATTATTGGAAGAGTTACAAAATTGCTTAAATATGAAAACTTACAAAGCAATGATTATTATTTAATTAAATTATATACAGGGTGTCCCAAAAAAGTTAAACTAAATTTAAAAGAATATATTTAAAATACGATCTTGACGTTACTATTGCAATGAGAAAAACTGTTTATAGACATTATGCACAGGTCTCTATAATTTATAAAAAAATATAAAACCGTCATACAGGGTGGGTCTAAAAGATGTTATATTAAAAAAACCTTAAAACTAATATTCATCATAACTCCATTATTATATCATCGGAAGAGTTACAAAATTGCCTAAATATAAAGATTTGGAAAACAATTATTAACATTTAAAAAAATATTATACAGGTTGTCCCAAAAACAGTTTACTTAAATTAATTAAAAAAAATTAATTATGATATTGACGTTACTATTGCAATTGGAAAAAAACTGTTTATAGAAATTATGCACAGGTATCTACAGTTTATAAAAAAGTATTAAATTGCTATACAGGGTGAGTTAAAAAGATGTTATTTAAAAAAAACCTAAAAATTAAAATTAATTATAACTTCGGTATTACATCATTTGAAAAGTTGGAAATTTGCTAAAATATAAAGATTTGCAGACCAATTTATACTATCGAAAAAAAAATTTACAGGGTGTACCAAAAAATTGTTATTAAGTTTTTTTGTTAAATTTTCTTATTTATGGGTTTTTTGCATTATTTTCTCATTTATGGGGTAAAGTAATTATACTTATTATTTTCCAATTAAAAAAATATATATATATTTTAAATAAAAAATTTCATTCATAAAAATCACATTTCTTTTTATGTCTAAGTTAATATTTAGGCTATGCAATTTTGTCCAATAACAATTATGATGGATATTTTAATTGTCTATATTTTTTGTTTTATAAATTTTTTGTATCTTTAATAGTTCTTGAGAAAATAAATATTTAAAAAAAAATTAAATCCTAAATATCTCAAAAACTAAAGGATACTGTAAAAAATTTTATAAAACAAAAAAGATGCAGTTGTAAAAGCTCTATCGTAATGGTTATATACTTTTTTTTGTAAACATAATCGTTATCCAGATATTAAGAAAAAACTGAATTTTTTGGATTTTTCCACTGTATTGCCTTAAAAAGAGTCGAAAAATAAAAAATATATATTTATGAATTATTTTGCAGTTTTTTGTTATTTTTGGGTTAAAGTAATTAAGTTTATTAATTTTAAATAAAAAATTGTTAAAAATATTATAAATAAAAAAATTCAATTTTTGAGCATTTTGAGTTAAGAATTGTATTAAAAATCACATTTTCTTTTATTTCTGAGTTATTATTTCGGCTATGCTATTTTCTCAAATAACATTTTAGATGAATATTTTGATTGTCTTAATTTTTGTTTTATAAAATTTTTTGTATCTTTTACAGTTTTTGAGAAAATAAATATTTTAGAAAAAATTAAAATCCTAAATATCTCAAAAACTAAAGGACACTATAAAAATTTTATAATACAAAAAAGATGCAGTTGTAAAAGCTCTATCGTAAAGGCTATATACATTTTTTTGTAAACATAAGCATTACCCAGATATTAAGAAAAAACTGAATTTTTGGGATTTTTCCAATGCTATTGCCTTGAAAATAATCGGAAAATAAAAAAACTATATTTATGGATTATTTTGCAGTTTTTTGTTATTTTTAGGTTAAAGTCATTAGGTTTATTGATTTCGAACAAAAAAATTGTTAAAAATATTATAAATAAAAAAAATCCATTTTTTAGCATTTTCAGCTAAAAATTTTATTAAAAATCACATTTTCTTTTATGTCTGTGTTATTATTCAAGCTATGCAATTTTGTCAAATAACAATTGAGATGGGCATTTTAATTGTCTATATTTTTTGTTTTATAAGATTTGTTGTATTTTTATAGTTTTTGAGAAAATAAATATTTTAGAAAAAATTAAAATCCTAAATATCTCAAAAACTAAAGGACACTATAAAAATTTTATAATACAAAAAGATGCAGTTGTAAAAGCTCTATCGTAAAGGCTATATACTTTTTTTCTGTAAACATAATCATTATTGAGATATTAAGAAAAACTGAATTTTGGGATTTTTCCAATGCTATTGCCTTGAAAATAATCGGAAAATAAAAAACTATATTTACGGATTAATTTGCAGTTTTTTGTTATTTTGGGTTAAAGTAATTGGGTTTATTGATTTTGAATAAAAAAATTGTTAAAAATATTGTAAATAATTTTTTTAATTTTTTAGCATTTTGAGCTAAAAATTTTATTAAACATTACATTTTCTTTTATGTCTGTGTTATTATTAATTATTAAAAAACAAATATAATTATTTATGGATCATTTTGCAGTTTTTGGTTATTTTTAGGTAAAAGTAATTAGGTTTATTTTATTTTTATTTTTATAAAAATGTCTAAAGTTGAGTAAATAAAAAAATTAAAAATTTTACTTCAAATTCAGTATATATATATATATGTTTCTTTTAGTTACACAAACTGTAGCGTGGCCAACGGGCCACGCACCACTATTTCAAATAAACTTTATCAAAATTTATTCAAGAGAAAACCACAAAGTAATAATTATACACAATTTCATTAAAAAAAAAATAAAACTGTATTGACTTTCGATCCCTTAGACGATGTTTTAGGTTTCCTCAAATCTAAACATTATTTTTTAAAATGTATTTATACAAAACTGTGCGTGGCCAAAGGCCACGCACCATAAATCAACCAAACTTTATTAGGACTGATTAAAAAAAGGCAAAAAACATCAAAATTCTTACCATTTTTCAAAAAAATTAAAATAATAAATTATTATTTAAAATAACTTCTCAATTCTCAACTTACTACGCTCCACGGGTGATCATTACCCGTGCGCCAATCTCATAATGCAAACCAATAATAAATATTTAAAGAAATATTATACAGGGTGTACCAAAAAATTGTTATTAAGTTTTTTTGTTAAATTTTCCAAACTATTTGATGACTATAAACCATGCGTGTGACCTTATATTTTACAAGCTTCAATAGGCGTATATAACTTTTTGCCACGGTACGTTTTACGGGCGTGGCGTTAAACAACAAACATAGGAAAAAAGTGCCCGTAACCATGGTAATATGTACTTTTTGCAAACTTCAATTGGCGTATATAACTTTTTGCCACGGTACGTTTTACGGGCGTGGCGTTAAACTACGCACTGTGGACAAAGATTATCTACGAACATTGTACGAGAAGTAGAAATAAGTATGAATGAAGATAAAAGTTTATGCAGGCTAACCTGTTATGCTGCTGCGCTCCTACTGCACCGCTGAAATCGACACCGACAATCACCAAGTGAAAATGGAACTTAACAAGCCCAAATGTTAGTGCCTTGTTTGACATCGACGACACCCCAGTGCTTCAGGTCCATAAGCTTAAGTAATTAGGGGTTGTAACAGACGAGAGACCAAGACTAGTCTCTCATGTGAACATGGTCTGCACAGGACATTTGTGGCCAGATAAGCTCTATATTCCATTTTATTTCTCAGGTACCCTCCTTCCTCGAAAAAATAAGCTCACTACCCATAACTCCATTATCAAACCCGTAATTAAACATGCCTTCTCCACTTAGGCTTGTATCTTAGACACTCGAATACTTATAATTTAACGAGTTCAAAATTAAATCTCAGCGGGCTGTAACAGGCTAAGGACGCTATACCAGCATAGATAACAAGCACCAAATAACAAATATCTAGTTAAGCAATGTAGGTTTCAGCATTATAGTATTTCCTTTGTATTTTTCTTATGGGAAAAATTTAAAGTTTGATCTGCAAGGTTGATGCCTCTACTAATGCTGCATTTACAATGCAAGTTAATTTTAAATTAATTTAATCTCTAAATTGACATTTGAGTGTGCACCCACTTACAATGGAGAAAAGACATAACAAATTTGAGGTGATCACCACCAGTGTTGGTTGTTGATTGCAAATTTGTGAAAGTGAGACGTATCTTTAATACACATAATCATAGTATGGATTTTGAAAGAAAAATTATATTAGGTGGCTTAGCCGGTGTCCTGTACGTGTCTATTATTATGGAATAAGAGTGATGGAATCATACCGAAAAATAATACGAAGAATATGGGTGCAAGAAATCTATCATAAGAGAAAACAGCAGGGGGCTTATGACAATCTAATAGAAAAATGTAGACTAAGCAACCCTGTAATATTTTTTAACTTTACACAAATGAGTTTTACATCCTATGAGACATTATTATCATTGTGTTATGCTAAATTATTAAAGCATTCAATAAGAGAAACAATCCCAGCAGAACAAAGATTAATGGTGACTTTACGGCATTTAGCGACTGGTGATTCCTATCCAAGTCTTGGGTATGCTTTTTAGGATGGCTCCATCAACAATCTGTAATATTATTTGGGAGGCTTGCAATGTTCTATAGGATGTCCTATCCCCAATTTACTTACCCCCTTATCACAAGAAAAATGGGCGAAAATAGCTGAGGACAACTACAATTTCTGGCAGCTTCGAAATTGCCCTACAAGGAGCCATTAATGGCAAATATATAAAAATTCAAGCACCATCACATTCAGGATTACAATATTTCAATTATAAAATGTATTTAGTACCATTATTTGGCGAGATGCTTCGAAATAAAACATTGGAAATACCTGAGGGAAAAAATTTTACCAGGCACAAATAATCAGGTTCCATTATTTTTGTGAGTGATGAAGCATTCCCTTTATTAATAAATTTAATAAGACCTTTTAGCAGGAGACGTAATGGACCTATGGAAGAAGCTGAACAAGTTTTCAATTACAGGTAAAATATTTCTTTCAGAGCCTACAACTCTTTTTAGCTGTACAATAAAGCTACTTATTTTAAATTTTTAAGGTTGTCTCGTGCAAGAAGCACAATTGAAAATACCTCTGGTATTATGGTGGCTGGATTTAAAATTTTTCATAGAACAATTAATTAAAAAAACACGCTTTTATATGCAACCGAACTAAAAATTAGAAAATAATTTTTCATTAAAAAAAATATTGTCACTTCATAGTAAAAAAGCGTGGGGTGCTTAATATATTAAATGTTATAATTATTATATTTGCCAATATCTATGATGGAAAAGTTATGAAAAAATAGTAAAATGCACCCCACGCTTTTTACTATGAAGTGACAATATTTTTTTAATGAAAAATTATTTTCTAATTTCTAGTTCGATTGCATATAAAAGCGTGTTTTTAGTTTTTAAACTATTATTTATTTTCATTTTTAGTTCGATATGCATTTATGTATGTATAAAAGTTTGGAATGTTGCCAACAGATGGCAACCCACTAAAAAAATTTTTTCGCCATTTTGTCAAGAGTAGCAAAGTTTTTCAGATGGACTTTCTGAAAATAACCTAATATAAAATTTGAGTAAAATCGATTCAGATCGAACTCTTGAAATGGCCGGTGGTTGGTACCACTGGGACGTACAGGTGACAGATGACACTTGGTGGTATCAAGCAGTGGTTATAATAATATAATGGAATTTTTTTTCCTGGCGATCCAAAGCAGGATAACGGGATACTGTTTGCAGATTATTGCATTGTCATGGGTCCTTAATACGTGTGCAAAGTTTCAAAGAAATCGAATAGCTGGAAGTTGGTTAAAATTAGGCTCAAAGATTCCGTTACATTCATAGCCAGATGGATAGATAGTTACAACCCAAGTTAATAAAGTCTATCTATCAATCTATCTATCTGGCTGCCTATGTAACGGAATCTTTGAGCCTAATTCTTAACCAACTTCCAGCTATTCGATTTCTTTGAAACTTTGCACACGTATTAAGGAAACATGACAATGCAATAATCTGCAAACAGTATCCCGTTATCTTTTTTAATCGCCAGGAAAAAAAAATTCCATTATATTATAAAAACAACACCTAGGTTGCCATCTGTTGGCAACATTTCCTAAATTTAACTATTGAATGGAAGAAATTTTTAGTGGGTTTGCAATATGTTGGAAAAATTTTAAAATTTTCTACTCTTGTTCATTAAAAAGATTTTCACCATTTGTCAAGAGTAGCAGAAAATAAAATGAAAAATAATTAATAGTTTAAAAAACTAAAAAACACGCTTTTATAAGTCAACCGAACTAAAATTAGAAAATAATTTTTCATTAAAAAATATTGTCATTTCATAGTAAAAAGCGTGGGGTGATAAATATATTAAATGTTATAATTATTATATTTGCAAATATCTATGATGGAAAAGTTATGAAAAAAATAGTAAAATGCACTCACGCTTTTTACTATGAAATGACAATATTTTTTAATGAAAAATTATTTTCTAATTTTTAGTTCGGTTGCATATAAAGCGTGTTTTTTAGTTTTTTTAAACTCTTAGAATCATTTCCTTGTGTTCAGTTCCCAAAAATTTTGAAAAAAAAGAAGGTGATATACACTATGCTTATTAAAACAAAAATAATGTTTTTATTGATCCTAAAAATTGAGGGCATGGCAATGCAATTACAGTATTATTTCACAATAAAAACTTACTACATACAAAGGTTATACAGACTGTTCACGGATGATGTTTACAAGAGAACAAATGTACCAAAAATTTAATTTGTCGAGACAATAGTTATTCTTCAAAAAAATGTTTGCTTGTGAAAAATATGATTTATGAAAGAGACAATGTTAATTTGGTATACAGGGTGCTCGAGAAACATGATTTTTCTCAAGAAAAAACTACCTTTATTTTTCATTTTATGCTCGTTTTTATGCAAAATGTCATTAAAATAATTCATTTCTATTAAAGGTTCTAATCGATAAAAATAATAAAACAGAATTTTATTGAACTCCATAATTTGGCGAAAAGACCTTGATCACATTTGTTTACAACTAAAAAATTGTGATGTGTAGGAATATGGAGAAATAAAGAGTTATGGTATGAGAGTTTTTAAGCAATTTATGATAAAAATGTAAAAATTTTTATTTTTGATAATTCTAAAATCAGTTTTATGAAACCCTTTAACATTAATAAAGTTATTAATATTGCTATCCTAAATAAATTTTCCAAATTATATTTTGCCTAAACATAAACAAAAGGTAGTTTACTCTTAAATAAAAATTAAGTTTTTGTGAACCCTGTATACAAAATCAATATTTTCTCTGATAATTCATGTTTTTTTACAAGCAAAAATTTTTAAGATAAATAATTTTTTATCCATGTGTCCTCTTGTAAACCCCATCCGTGGACAGTTTGTACATATAAAGTGTATTTCTTTAATGTCCCTCCTTTTTATTTTTTAAACGAATTAATTTTTATAAGTAAAACTTTGGGATTGATGCATAAATACTATATTTTAGAATGAAAATGACAGATGAAAATTTCAAGATGACGGCTGGGCGCCATTTTGGAAAAAATAATAAATGGAACGGGGGGTCTTGTAGCACATCATTTTTAAGCTCCTAACTAGTACTTCATAACCCTAGAATTTAAAGTCAATACATTTACCTAATACAAAATGGCGGCACTTTAAAAGTTACCTAATTACCTGATTTGGATGCCCATATTTCCGCCCAGTCGCCATCTTAAAAATTTTATCTGTCAATTTCACTTTAAAATATAGTATTTATGCATCAATTTAATATCCCAAAATTTTAATTTTTTAAATTAATTCGTTCAGAAAATAAAAGGGGGACATTAAAGAAATGAACTGTATAATTTTAAATCATACAGTGTATTCCAATTAAAACGAGCCACCCTAAATCATTCCGTTATTTGTATACTTATGAAAAAATCGAAAAACATGTCTATTTTAGTTTTTAGGGGGACACATTTTTCTGTCAAAACTTACTTGTTCAGTGTTATCCCAACCCCTCACAAACACAAACGTCAAAAAGTTTAAATGAGAAGGGGGTTTAAAGTAATACCTTATCTTAAAAGGGTTTTATATTATCTTTTTAATGGTCTTCAGTTTTTTTAAAATTCTAAGGAAATTCACTCTAAATACTGGGGACCATAGTGAGTGGCTCACCCTATAACTTTTGTTGTTTGAAATATCAAATTAAAATTTGGTACGTAGGTTTATCACACTAAGTAGTATAGTCGTAGGGCATCGAGCAAATCTGATAATTTTCAAGGCTTCTGATTGGTTGAAAATTTGAAATCCGGCCATCTGATTGGCCAGCGTCGATCACATGATCCCACTTCCGCAAAGTAAATTACGCTAAGAGAGATGCAACATAAAAATTTGCGTGGAGCGTGACGTCATAAACTTCTGGGGTGGTCATAGGTAAAATTAAAAAAATAAAAAGAAAAATAAATGAATTAAAATTCGTCGTCGTCGTCTCGTCGTTAAGTTGTTGTCGTTGTTGTTGTTGCTTTTTTCTCTTTCTCTTTCTCTCTCTCTCTCCTCTCTCTCTCTCTCGCTCTTATGCCCGCGCGCGTACCTGCATCGGGGCGATGTGCGCCCCCTCGGCCAGATGGGCCGTCAGTTAACGGGGTGGTGCGGGGGCAGGGGTTGCATCGGGGGCAGTAACTGCCGGGGTTATATCAGGGGAATACGGCCGGGGGCCGATGGCCGGGGGCCTCTATACGGGCCGATATACATAACCCGAGTTCATCATTTTAATTAATATCTGTGGCGACCAATCCCTGTAGACGGAAACAAAATTGCGTCAGCCTTATCTTAATTTATAATTAATTGCAATGAGAAATGTAACGGTAAAACACCATAAAATCTATTTTTTATAATTCTGATTGATATGTAAACAAAATGATAAACAAAAAAATGTTTTAAAATAAATTAATTTAATTCAAAGACATTCGTACTTATTTCTTAAGAGCATAGTTAATGGACAAAAGAAATGACGTAAGAAATCTAAATTAAATCATACTTTTGCCAGAAAAAAATAATTATAAAAAAATGGATATTAAAAATATATATTTTAATTTAAATTTCCTTTATCGTTTTTTGTCAATTAGTTTTTTTTTTGTCTTCTAAAAATATGATATAAAATGTGTACTTTAGGAATAGTAAATAATTTCAGGAAATAAAACAAATTAAATACTATAAATGCAGTTTTATTTATAGATTAGGCATTAATAAATACCGTACATAATTAATATTACCTATTTAAGAGGTGCTAATTTTTTAATACAAATTTAATAAGCATACAATATAAGTATAAGGTTCTTTTTTGGATTAGGAAATATGGTGCATAATTAATATTATTTAAGAAGTGCATTTACTACAAATTTGAAAAACGGTGCTAGATTAAATATAAGTTAAAAAGGTTAATTCATATAATATATAATATTAATATTAGGTATCAGTTGCAAACAAATTAGGTATGTGATTATTACTATTAATATTATTTATCTACAATTTAAAGTTATTGTAAAGTTATGTCAAGAAAGTGAAAAAACAAGAAATAAGTGGTCAAAGCGATATATGCATGGTACAGCGCCTTATATCCCCAAGGAAGTGTACTTATTTTATCTTCTAAAATTTGACGTTTGTCATCACCGCTATCTAAGGACTTTTTATTTATCTTAAAAGAAAATATTTCATGATTTTTTGATTGAATCGTTTGAAAGCCACTAAAAAATTTTTGATCATTAAAAAGAGCATCTTTGTAATTTTGAAATGTTAATTTTCGAATAGCCGTTTTACCTATACCCTTGGCCTTACTTACAACGCTTTCTTTTTCTAGCTGCTGATTGTCTACTTTAAATGCGTACATTTTGGCTCGTAATCCTACAAATTCCGTAATAATGTTACCATGTGTTTCATCTTTTATATAACCAATTTTTTTCTTGTTAAGTTTTTCAATGCCAAATAAATTATTATCATTGTAATCACTGGTATCGAAATATAGCTGATTATCTTTACGTAAAATTGAATAGAAATCATGACATTCAAATTGATATAAAAGGCTATCAGTATCTGTATATAAAAGTTTAAGAGAATTAACATCCTTAAGACGTTTGAAATAGTTATAATGATAGTCATATATCAGGCTTTTTGAAATATCGAGCACTGTCATTCCCACATATATAGGTTTATCGAAAAACAGGTTAGTTTTCTTAAGTTCGATAGCTATAAGATTTTCATTAAATATTTTTAAATTATGAAAATTAGGTTTCGCAATATAATTTCTTGCTCCATATTGCCCCTCCCAACCAGTTACTAATTTGATAATTCTATGATTTCGAATGTTTTCCATGGTCTTTCCAAAAATTATATTATTTTTTAATTTATAAAGGTTTTTTTCGTAAGTTGTTTTTGCATTGGCTCGTAAATTAGTGTTAAAATCCATATAAGTTTTTAGCCATCTACTTTGTTTAAAACTAAGAATTCTGTGAATTTTTTCTAAACGAATACCTAAATTAAGAGCTTGTATTAATGCCCTATAATGAATAACATATTTTTCTCGATTATATAAAGTGGATGTTAATTTTCTTTGTTTTGCATTAGGAGGCATATGATGCGGTAATAATGGTAATTCCTTATGATTATCATGCAAACTGACTGGATAACTTAAAGATACTTCCAAAATATAACCTATATCATCAGTGCATTCGTCGGAGATACCAGTGTTACTTAAATATGAATGAGTGGAACTGTTGATTAATCGTTCAACCTTTTCAACATCAGTTTCCCATTGAAAACCAGAGACAGGTAAAGGATTGCTCATAGCAAATCCATATAAGTTATTAACATCAAAATAAACAATATATGACTCAGGTACTGAGGAGTTAAAATCTCTCATATATTTATTATTAGCTTTAGCGTATCTATGCGAACATACTGTAAGACCTCCCCTTATACCTTTTTCTAGGAAAAGAATCATATCATAATCTGTTAATAATTCCAATTCTACCTGACTTTTCTTAAGCATGGCTGTCCACGAAAATTGAGCAGCACTGACAAAGTGGCATGGGTCTAGGCCATAATTGCTTAAGCAAAATTCCCTATAAGTTTCAAAAATATCGGTTAAAAGTAGTACATCCAATTTTAAATATAAATCAGAATATTCGCCTAAACTCTGTATATTAAAAGTTTCCCAAATATTTTTAGCATGCAAATAATCTTTTTCCTCTATTGGTGTTTCTTTTAAATGATTATAAAAATTCTCTTTACTAGGTAATTCGGTTTCATTTAATTTGGAAAAATCATTAATGTAATCATAAGGAAATATTCCTTTTTGACAGATTATTTTAAATTTTTTGTCGTTTGGAAATTCTTTTTTACAAATTTAAACTGATCTAAGTTCAAGGACTTTTGAAGTTCATCCAGAGAACCAGGAAGAAACCTCATACTATCAATAAATTTTAAAAATAAATTATTACATTTTTTAAAAACTGCCATATATTTTTCAAAACTTAAAGGTACTATTGAGATTGGCTCATTGTCGTAATTTAAATATCTTATTATATAATGCAGATCGTAAGAAGTAAGGTTATGAAATAAAATTGGGATAAAGTTAGGAGTTTTACATTGCAAATTACAATTATTACATAAGGTGTTTCTAAATTTTCCATTCAAATGATTATGATCCAAAACTTTATAATTTTCTGCAGTAAATAGGCAGTTACATATCTGACATCTAGTTGTCTTTATATGTATTTCTTGCTCCTCTGCAGAAATATCGCTTAAAGGCTTATCAGTCTTTAGAATTAGGCTAATTTTATTACATTCTGCTATTAATTTTTCAATAAACCATTTTATAGGTTCTTTCCCTCTGTAAATTTCAAAGTGATCATATGAGCTGTCAAATGAACAAACCACCTGATAAGCTGCGCTGTAAGGTTCATGAAACTGATAAGGTAGTGAATACGAGGTGTATTCAGATTGTTCACAATTTTGGATGTTAAGAGTAAGGCATTCAAAGTCAGCATATATAGTAAAAGGGACCTTTAAGGTCTTCTTTATTTCTTTAAATTTAAGTATATTTTTATCCTAATCAGGCAAAATAATTTTTACCGGGTCAACCTTAATGCAATCTTCAAGGTGAACCTCTAATGCTTGAGGAGTTTTATAATAACAAAGACATCTAGTGCAAATATATTTCTAAGATTTCATCTTGTTTAGCTGTTTAGATACTAAACGAGATAAATCAATAATAAGACAAAAATGACCATGCCCTTTACTGCTTAAATATAATAAATTAACATGATTATTTTTTAAAGCTTTCGTATGGTATAAGGGGCCAATAACAGTATTTTTCTTAGTATCCCACCCGTACACACGAGATTAAAATATTGTTTTGTTTTTCAAATTTTGGAATATCTTTTATTTTACAGGCATTTGAATACCTTTCAAATTAAAATTCATGAATGTTTTGAGGATAGTCTGAAACATTGGTTGAGCGAATATTAGTAATACTAGCCAAAATGCACCAAATAAAACATTTTTATCAGCAGACTTAATATTTAATACGCTATTAGTTTGTTTAATTTTATAAGGAGTTTCTATAAATGAGCCACCCTTTAGAGGCTCATATTTATTAATGTTTAAAATAAGATTTATTATTTCTTTTAAAGCAAAACCACTTCCACTTTCCTGAAATTCCGACATTTCGGATAAAATTGTTTTTACAAAAAATCAAATGTTTCTCTAAAATTTGAATGTTTAAAAAATTTCGACATTGGGGGTGCTAAAATGTTTTATATCGCTTACCTCTTCCAAGGAATCTACACCTTTGCTTAACATAATATGATCCATTGAGGATAACATTACATTTAATTGCTTTTAACCGTTTAACATGTTGTTGAATTACATTTTTGAACGTATCAAAACAATCTTCAAGAAAAGCTTCCGGGATAATATGATTCTTGTTTATAATAACTCCGCACACTATCCTTCTTTTAAGGGCAGAAGTAATCTGAAACAATAAAACAAAAAATATTGTACAAGCAATTCAAAAACAATTTTAAAGTAAAAAAGCACCTGCAAAGTTACAATTAATATGTAGAAAAAACTCACCTCTTGGTATTTTACTCCACCACTGTTAGAAGAACTACTTGCGGGGTTAGAATAAAGACCTGATCCGACAATGCCTTGAAGTTTTTCAAAAGTTTGACTTGATACGTTTCCAAAATTGCTAAAATATATTCCAAATTTCGTTTACGAGGTAGCGAAACAGCAGAACTAACCAACTTGCTCCTTATAATTTCAATGTTTTGGAATTGTCTTGAATGATAGATAAAACTTCTTCCTTAGATTTGGTAATTTTATAAAGGGACGCAATAGAAGAGATTAAATGTTCCTCCTCCATTATATTAATATAAGAATTTAAATGTATGTACGTTTTGTTTGAAGGATAATCTGTAACAAAGAAAACGAGTCTAAGTAAATAGGTTCAATATGTAAAAATTAAATTTTAACAAAAAACGTAAAAAAATAGTTCTAAATTTAATAATAGTAAAGACTTACCTAATATGATTTTATATCGATAATTGCACAGTCATTGGATTTGATTTTCTTTATTTTCTTTACAAGTAAATACATTTTTCCAGCATAATTAGCCTTAAAATCTTCTATTGCTTCTTCAGTAAACACATCATTGAATCTTCTTGGTAGCCAAACTGAAAAATTTCCCAAATCTGCTAACACCGCCTCCCCAACTTCCGTATTCTTTTGCTCAAGATCGTGGATTGTGTATTTTTTATTAATGGATAATTCTGAAAGCTTTTTATATCTTTTAAATTAAAGTTATTAGCTTCTTCAAGTTTTATAAAGTCCATCACTAGATAATTTTATTATTATTATTATTTTTATTAATAATAATCAATAAGAAAGTTTCTTTGCAACTGATTAATGATTAATATAATTTTTCTATTTATATTGGATTACGGCGCTTACGAGTTTGCGTATTACGCTGGTTGGCAAGTTGTCTTCTTAATCTTAATACTTCTCGCATTGAGCAAATTTCACAATATCGTTCCAAGGTTTCACTTAGCACTTGTTGCCCATACGCCAATTCATTATCGTGTTCTATTTTCTTCAGGGAGCAGTAGAAATGAATAATATTTTCATAGAGCAACTCTTTGTCTGCTGGAATGTCTATGTTAATTTTATAATAATTTCTCCACGGAAATTGCATTGTTGCATATCCTGATATTGAGCACACCTTTGTTTTAAATAAATTTAAGTCCATAATTTCTCGTTCTCGGCTCATTTTGTAACCCACCAATGTATCAGTTACATTATTCGCTAAAATTTTCTTTGCTTCGCACAAAAACTTTTTTCTATCTTTTTCTTCTGCCAAAACATCTTGTCCGCTAACATATCCATTAATAACAGGAATTTCGTGAAATCTAACTGGATACATCATATTTTAACTTTCACTTTAACTTTTTTTTAATTATAATAGTAATATTAAGAGTAAAATCACTCACTTAATTTGTTTGCAACTGAGAAAATAATGCAAAAGAAAAAATTGTTTAAATGCATGTGCTTATCAAACAAACAGGGTGCTTCAATTACAACTTCTCATATGCAAAATTAACAGTACACTTGGGTTTTGTGCGTAGGTAGTAGAGACATGTTTTTAAATTACAATTACCAAATGTAACATAAGTCTGATAATGACTTGAAAAATACTGTCCCGAAAAAAACAAATTATATTGGCGTGGTAGTGAAGCAATTATGTTTAAGTCTTCGTCCCTATATAACTTATAATTATTTAGTACAGTAATTAAGCATGTTCTAAATAAATTTTCAGGATTATAAGACGCAGTCTCGTTGCATAATAAAAAATGATGCGGTACAAGATTATGCATTATTTAAAATTATTTTTTTTAATAAGAAATGGTTAAATATTTTATACTGAATCACCTTATATACAGATAGTCCTGCCACACGTTAACCCTGCACTTTAGAGATAAGAAGTGCATAAAATTTCCGCTAATTAAATTAGATGTTTTTATAAATAAAACAAAATAAATAATTACTTGAATTTTTTCTTTATTGTTATTGTGTAGTACATAGCTTTTTTCTTAAAATAAAATTATATACAGTCGAAATTATAGCATACATTTTAAATATAATTACCAATGATATAAGAATAAATATAATATATGAGTCATTTTGTCCAACATTTTCGAGACCTTGGGGAATATGGGTTGTACTATTTGCTTCGTTATTTAATTTAATTATTCTCCATTCTGGGGTATCTCCAAACGATCTATTTTCGAATATCATTCTTAGTTTGTAAGACAGCTGACTTAAAGATGATAAGGATGGTGGTAGTTTATATTGCAAAATACGAAGAGTTGAATCATTATTAACTGGTGTTAGTACCTTCCAATTTTCCGGCCAGGTATCATTTTGTCGGCCATCGGTGTCAATACATATATATGCTTCTATTATATCCTTAGGCTGATTAAAATATAATGTCTGTTGAAAAACGGCTGTCAGGATAATAAAACTGCTCGCTAGGAAGGCCATTGCAAAACTACCATTAATTCTTAAGAGCAATTCGGGTTTATATTACACATGGCACAATATCGTATTGGAGGGGTGGGCCATCAATACAATCACCTTCCGTAGCGTTATAATGTCGGTTACATGGTAAATTTAAACGTAATTTTTTATTATTTCGATATTCTTTGGGTAGTATTTTCCCAAATTTGTACTAATTCTACTGACATCATATGATCTATTAGATAATTAAGTGGAAAGTATTTTAGATCTTCTTTACTAAATTGAGTTAATGGTTTAATGTTTTGCTGATACGTCGATATAACTTGTCCAACTCGTTCAACATTACATTTACTTTTATATCCACCCATTTTTTAAAGTATAAATTTTTATTTTTCACTTATTCTCTACACTCTTTTACAATAAACTAAAATAAAACACATAATTAAAGGTATTTATAATAATTTGGTTTATTATTATTTTTTAAATAATTACATCATATCCTGTCTAAATCTATACAAACACAATTTTTCGTAATTATAGATAAGACATTCGTACATGCAATAAGCATTAGTTGTATTTAAGGCATTTATTAACATTTTTGCTATATCTAAACTACACAGTTTATTTTCACAATTTTGCATAATTTTCTGGACACATCTTATTACATGTGTATAAAATAGCGGAAAATCTAATGTCCTTAAGATATTTAGTCGGCTATCGATTAAATCTTCAAGTAGTAATATACGTTTTAAGATAATGTCGGTTAAATGAAAATTGGTGCCAAAGGAATCTTGTAATATTATCACACGTTCGAATTGTTGATTTTCTTGTTGTGACTTTAAAGTGGTGCATTTAAGTTCATAGCTATCACTTCCGCAATGCATAGTAATTGGTTCACTTTCTTTATCATTATTACACTTTATATTGTCTTCAAAATAGTTTTTCCAAAAGTATTTGACGTGCAACAGAAATTCTTTCCAATCAGCGTCCATAAAAGATATTGCGAGATCCGAGGAAATTACTTCATTGGTAAAGGTATAAATTAAACGTATTGAGGGCCAATATCCTCGAGCTGTACTTAAACCGCTTGATAGTTGCATGCATCCCGGTAGAGAATAATTTACCTCGTAAAGAAGTTTTTTTCTGCACAAATTTCTTTTTGTATAATAACACAGCACTGTCCAGGTAATTAAGATAATCATATGTCGAAGTAAATAAATCCGTCTCCATGTTTGCATTGGTTAAAGGTGACTCATCGGTAGAATTTTCTGATGACGAAGGAGATGACAACACCGGAGACAATGGTGAGACAGACATTATTTTACTTTACAATATACCGCCTGCATAAACGACTTGTTTTCTACTAAATCGATATGATAATTTAAACTTACAGTTTTAAAAATATATTTTGTTTTACACATGTGCGCATGCGTAATATCGCTCATAATTAATGACTCATTTTTTTATCCTGTTTATCTAAACAATGTCACCGACATCTATCCAACCATTATGACTCTTATCAAAGCCTAGGTATTTTACAAATAATTTTTTACCCTTTCGTTTTAACACCTTTTCTATTAAATATACATCGGGTTGGGTTGTCTTTTGTAAGTCTTCAGTATAAAAGCCACCTTTAATTGGCTGACCATTTAAATCCTCTAATAGGTATGTCGTTGGGTAAGTAATACGAACGCGAGCAATTTTAAATAATTCTGTAGTCCAGTTTGGCGTATACCCCTTTGAAAAAGCATATTTCATTTTACTTATTCGTACAATATCTCCTACTTTAAATTTTCTTTTATCCGAAATTTTGAGATGGGCAAACGCCCTTTGATATATTTGTCTCTCATTCTGCTTGTTTACATCGATAGGTTTAACGCCTATTGTACGATGCTTTGTTCGATTTATTTCGCTTGTTACATCTGCTAATATATCTATCCATTTATATGAACCATTTAAACTGAATAATTTGTAGAGTTTATTCTTTAATGTTCTTATAACTCGTTCAGCAATAGAGGCCTTTTTAATACTAAATGTAGTATAATGGTTTATATGATATTTTTGCATTTATTTTAAAAATTTTGCATTTAGATATTCGGTTCCTCGATCTGTAGTAAAGATTAACGGGGCGTCTACTTCCGGCTTCTTTGAATATCTTACTCATAGCATTCGTGACATCATTAGCGGATTTTGATTTTAACGGTTTTGTCCATAAGTATTTTGAAAAACAATCGATTACAACCAGTATAAATTTATATTCATTGTTATCCCCGCTATAAGTTGACATATCTGCTAGATCGCTGGCCCAGATATCGTCAATTGCTTTAATTATAATCCTTCTGCGCCGAAAATTTTTTCTGGCAGTTTTGTGTAACTCGTTAACTACCTGTTCCTTAGCCTTAGTCGCATATTTAGCATTATTCTGACGTTTTGCTTTAACCATATTTGGTTTATTTGGTTATATTTTTTTCAATATTATTTATTTTATTTTTTAATTCATTAAGAGAATTCGATACTTGTAAAAGTTTATTTATATAAAATTGAAACCGTTTATCAATGATAACGTTAATGTGCTCTTTTACAAATGATAATATTTCTTCTTTCCACTCAGTATTATATATTGTTTGAATTTCCTGAAAATTGGCGTCTAATTGTTTACGGATTAAGCTAGAGACTTCACTTTGAATGGTATGTATTTTTTGTACAATTTTTTGATCTATTACGTTATCTGATAAATTTTGAAGCTTTTTTGTTAGCTCATTTTTTGTGTCGTCAAGCAATGATTTATTTACCGCATCTGAGGGTTCAGAGGCTAACTTAAGATTAATGATTTTATGATTTCGTAAGTCATAATCTCCAGTACGAGTGAAAAATATTTGATTAAAATTATTTCTAGAGTTATAGTTTAGATTCCTTTCGGATCCTAAAGTATGACCGAATTTATCAACACTCATTTTAAGACTAACCTAATATCTATAAAGTCCTTAATTTTATTTACTAGTTGAGATAACACCTGCTTCTTCTAATTCACTTATTATACTATTTATCTCGTTTTGATGCGAATTATTCCCAGCCGCCTTACTAGCAAGAAGCAATCGTAATCTATCAACAATTTCATTAATGTCATCGAACCAAATATATTCTATAGAATTGTTATTATACCTTACGGTACTGGTATGAACTCCTGTTCCAATATGAGAACGCTTTGAGATTTTTTTACTTTTTCTAGGCGGCTCTGGTTGATTTTCATCTTCGTCTTCGGTAGCGCCCCTGTGAGAGGACGAATTATATTCATCCATTTATAGTATCTGTTACCCTTTGATCGTTTTTCAGGGTCAAAATCTATTTTATGTACAGCACTTAATTTTAAAATATGCGAATAATTTCTTTTATCGTTATCAGTATAATTATTCGGTTCTGGTTCTTTTAAAAATAATAGCTTATATAGACCATCTGTACCCGGAAACCGCTGATAATCTATAATAATATCTCCTGTTTGTCGATCAAAATCTAAATTTGATTTACCGAGAGTCCAGTTTGCGTTTTTAGGATGATACCTTGGACCGAATGCATTATCTATATATCGTTCTTTAGTCTTATCTAAACTATCTATTAGATATCTTTTTGTTATATCTGAATACTTTTGAATACTGGAGGCATAATTAGAATCGCTCGAATCCGACTCATATTCATATGGATCTTCGAATTTCTCTTCCTGTTCGTTCCGACTCATCCTTTTCAGTTACAGGATATTGGGGTTCCTCTTTTCTACGGGTTCAAATTTTGGAGCAAAAGTATATGGTTGCGCTTCCTGTTTTATATTCGGCAACATTGATTGTCTTAAATAATTTTCTAGTTAAACCGGTATTTTTAACTAACCTTTTTAAGGGTTTTGTAATTGGTTCTATCATATTTTTGCAGAGCCTCATCTTCTTCAGCCCTACCCAGTTTTAATGCCAAATATTTTTTTTTATAATCTAAGCTAACTTAAGAATTTTCTTTTAATATCTTTATTATATCTCACTCTCTTATCCATTGTAAAAAAGATAAGTGTAATCTACAAGTAATAGTAGTAATTTAGAAGATATAAAATACAACTATTTGCTGTAATTGTACTTTACGTCATACTTCTACCACGTTTTGGGTGTAATTAACAAGATAACACATTACTTTAAATATATATAAGAATCAAATCCTTTCCGATAACGTCCATTGTTTAATATCACGATCCTTTATAATAACTAATACGCCATATCTTTCTTGCCAACACTCGATACACATTTCTTTAAATTTTTCAAAGGTCATGTCTGCACTACAATGATCTGAGTAAACATGTTTAAGGTTAAGGTCATCTTGATTAAAAAGAATTATAACATTAACGTTATCTCTAAGCAGGTGTTTAGGAATATGAGTATAAGACTGACAAAGATAAAAGCTATCTATAAACTTATGTCTTCCCATACAAAAATGTGCTTTGATTTTTTCCTGTTTCTCGCATGCCACATCGTCAAAAATAAATATAGAATTTTCTTTAGCGTTGGATGGATCGACAACATCTTCATTGTTACTAAAGGCGTTATAACTTATTTCGGGAATTTTGTCAATTACTTGTTTTAAGAGCTGATATTTAGGTTGAAATAGTGACTTTAGAATAAATGTAAATATTTTCAAATCTAAGACCGCAAGGGTTAAATAGTAAACTCAGCAATATATTAGTTTTTCCACATCCGCTTGGGCCGCATATTATAGCTCTTATCGTATCCGGAAGTAATTCACCATGCCTATTTCTTTTAGCAATGTTTTCCTTTTCTCCTATGTCATCCAAATTTATTACCTAGGCTCAATATTCTGCTTAACAATTCACATTTTTTTGAACTTCTAAAAAATGTATTTATAAATACGATATGATCGCTAAGACAGTCTCATTCGTAATGATACATTACAAAGGTAAGGTGTCGTAAATAGTTTATAAATAATTTGCCTTTCGAATTACATATTCTAGTTATAAATTTTGGTCAAGGTACACATCTCGAAAAAAGATTAACCGCTGGGATATTCCAAAAAATAAACTTGATTCAGTTTGCCGTGATCACGATATTTTTTAATTATCGCATCAAGATATATCAGAGAGATATCAAGCAGATAAGGTGTTAGAAAATCGAGCGTGGAGCGGTATTGTAAAACACAAAGAGGCCACCCTCTTGAAAGTGCGGCGGTTATTTGCGGCAGGAATGAAAGTTAAACGAAGCTTTGGAATGGGTGTGGAAAATCGGAAAATTAAAAACGGCAACGGTCTTTACCTCAAAAAATTTAAAAGCGGATATGGATTGTATTTAAAAAAAAGTCAAAAAACTACTAATAGAGCTACCCAAAAGAGCGTTAACGGATACAGATATAAAACATTATGCCAAAGTGTTAAAGATTAAAAATTTTCGCGGTGTTTTTATGCGAAATACATTACCAAGTTTTCCCAATACAAACGAATGTGCAGTTGTAAATCTTGATATCAGCACAGGTAAAGGAACTCATTGGGTGGCTTATAAAAAAATAGGAAAAAATGTTACATACTTTGATAGTTATGGAAACCTAAGACCTTGTTTAGAAATTAATTCAGTATTTACATAATTGTAATATTTCGTATAATTTTTATAATTTTCAGTTTTATAACCCTTATAATTGTGGTCATTTATGTTTAGAGTTTTTGTATAAAATGAATGAAATAAATTAAATATCTGTCAGTTATGTCTCAGACGTTTACCTTTAAGGGTCGTTCTAGTGTTCTTTCCGCTAATTTTTATCCTCCAATAGTTTTGGAACCTAATTATCAGTATTCTTTGGCACTTATTGGGTTTTTACATATAACAGTATTCCGAATATTGAAGAGGGGTGCAATAAATTATATTACACAAATTTCCGCGATAATTTGCAAGAGGAATTATCAATTACGATACCTACAGGTGCTTATGAAATTGCCGATATTGAAAAATATCTTCAGTCTCAACTAGGTGATTCAACAGCCAGTATCCACGAACTTAACGAAATATTTTCACTTAAACCAAATAACAATACATTAAAAAGTGAAATAAAATCAGTTTTTCAAATTAACTTTACGAAAGAGGATAGTATTGCACGTCTTCTTGGATTTTCCAAAAGGATTCTTAAACCAAACGTATTGCATGAATCAGATTTACCTGTTAACATAACAAAAGTTGTGACCATTGGAGTGAAGTGCAATATCATTTCTGGAAGCTATTATAATTCTGATAATTCACACATTTTATGTGAATTTCCCTTAACAGTAAATCCAGGGTATAGTGTAAGCGTAGAGCCAAGAAATCTAATATATCTACCTGTAATAAATAGAAAAAGTATAGATAATATAACATTATCTATTGTGGATCAAAATTCTCAGCTTATTAACTTTAATAACGAAGAGATAGTTGTTCGATTAGAACTTAAAAGGTATGCCAATAATATTTGAACCTCGGGGCACATATAAAACGACCACTTATTTAGGTGAAACTTCATTTGCATTACCACCTCCTATCGACAAGGTAGTGCCTCGTAATCGAGCCACACTTTCTTCCACAAATATAAATTTTTTAAAATCGCTTGGATATAATGTCAGAAAAACTACAAATATTCAACGGTGTTCACGTAGATGAGTCTATTGTTAGAGAGGAACTTCACACATATATGCCTTTTACAAGATCCTTTGGCAATAATGATGAAAGTGAGATCGTAATTAATCAGCAAGATGTGTTTATGGATTTATCCGACGCATATTTATACATAGCAGGAAAATTTACTCAGGGCACGGAAGGAACAGGAGATTGCAAACTAACAAATAATACAGGAGCATTTTTATTTGAATCAATAACCTATTTACTAAACGGTAAAGAAGTAGATAGAATTCGTGACCCAGGTATTACTACTACAATTAAAGGTTATCTTTTTTATAATCAAAATGAGAGCAAATCTTTAAATATAGCCGGTTGGAATTATGATGGCAATCAGTTAGTAACGTTGGATCCAGTTTCACAAGAATTCACTCTTCATATACCGCTACATTTTTTATTTAGTATATTTTCGGATTACAAACGCGTAATTGCTGGTAAACATACATTTAGATTTGTTCGCTCAAGGACAGATGATAATTGTTACCAAAATACCACTACTACGGGGACAAAAAAGGCCTCTTTAAATATTTCCTCCTTAGAACTAAAGGTTAAGCATGTCTATCCAAATGACTCCTTAAAATTACGTTTGCTAGAAGAAATTTCCCAAAATAAGCCAATATTAATACCGTTTAGACAATTTGAGTTACATGAGCTACCTGCTATGAGAGTAACTAAAAAGATATTTGGACCGTTAAGACAGCTATATCCGTTGAACGGCCACGCTATATCATCGTAGCATTTCATAAAAATAGAAAAGATAATTCAACCAAAGACGTAACATTATTTGATAACGTAAATTTAATGGATATAAAATGCTATTTAAATTCAGAATGTTACCCCTATGAAGGACTTAATATTGACTTTAAACAAACGCATTATTCAGAGGTTTATCGGATGTATACAGATTTCCAAAAATCTTATTTTGGAAAGGAGTATCCGGAACCTTTACTCGATTATGCATCGTTTATGAATAGGACTTTATTTGTTATTGATACCTCAAGACAACAAGAAAATATTAGACAGAACACGGTGGATATAAAACTTGAATTTCAAGGTCATGAAAATTTTTCTAATGACATTAAAGTTTACTGTTTAATAATACACGACTGTATTGTTGAATATTTACCTCTTAGCGGGTCTGTAAGAAATATGATTTAGGGGGATAATTATAAAATTGATAAAAATTTGGAAATTACATTCATTTGAGTGATAGACTTTCCACTATGAAATTCGTTGTCGTGGATATACAAGGATTTAATTTACCAGAATTTATAGTAAAGGAGTTGTGTATTGTTAGTTTGAATCAGACTGCTCATTATGTTTTTAAACCTCCTAAGCCATTTTGTGAAGCATAAAAAGTACCCTAATGTTAACATTTTAAGCCGTATTCATAAACATAAAAATATTCACAACAATAGGAAACCCAATTTTAACCCTTCTGTTTTATCAATTCCCTTTATCTACTGCTGCTACTACAGAGGTACCAATAAGTAATGTATATACTACAAACTTAAATAATGTCCCTGACCATACTCTAGTAAGCAAGTTTATTTTAACCACTCCCCCGTATAGTTACCAATAACTCGTCAGTAGCTAATTATTCCGCAAGAAAACCCAAAAAGTTTCGCTTGTTGTTCTTTCCGATACAAATAAATCGCGAAATGTGGCTAACGAAGTACAATATTTGGTTGACGAGTTGTTACAATGTAGAGAATTAAATAAAGACTTAAATTTGAGATTGTTAGATTATAATAACAGACTCTTGTCCGATATGATGGATTGTGAAGTACTTAATAAAAATTTACTATCCCAATTAGATAAATGTGATGATAAAAATAAAGAAGTTCTTTTAAATATCACCACGGATGAACTACTTAATATTAAGTCTGACTTGGCAGTAACGGTTAAAAATTGCACTTAATATCTATTCGGAACTGCCTCGTGCACAGTAGAATGAATTATGTTAAAATAAGATATATTTTAAAAAAAAAAAGGAAAAGACAGTTACTTACTGAGATCTAGATATCATTTAAAGTCATAAATTATTATTTTCCTTCCAGTTTTAGCAATAAATTTCTGAAAAACAGGCATATTTTGAAAATAACATTGTTTACAAAAGCCGGTATAACCTCAAAATGTTTTCTCCTGATTCATATTTTTACAGTCTCATCGTAGTATACATTCTTCACAAATACATTAAATAGTCAAATTACTAAATTTTAACTTATTCTCAGGATTCATTTTAATTAGATTTTTAAATGATTTGTTTACTATTGAATTGATTGACATTTCTTATTTCATTCTACTTTCATGACGGGACCGAGCCCCTAAGTGTGTATACAACATCGGATACATGAAGGTTTATGGGTTGCATATAGTTAAATCTTGATTTTTGCATTTTATTTATTTTATTTCCTAAAATTGTACTAAGTGAGAGAGACAAACTACAATAAGGGGAAGAGGGATGGGTTTATGTCTAAGTTTTGAAAAATCTGCGTTGAACTCAAGGGATGGAGGTTTGTGGAATGTAGTTTTTGTGCGATTTTGGTTTTTTCTTCACTCTAAGAAATTTCTAGCGAACGCGAAAAACAGTCGGTCAGTTAAAAAGCACGTGCTGAGAGCGAAAGATAAGGTGTAATTGTAGTCATTTCAGTTAAAAATTTTTGTTCTGATTCCTATGGGTATTTGAGGAAGCAGTAGCTTCGTATAGAAGGATCATATTAATTGAAAAGACAAAAGGATTGTACAAAGTCTGGAGTTTTATGGTTTCTTTGTAATCCTACCAAATTTTTGGGAACATTCTATTACACCGACGTAACTCAAAAGTACCGAACAACTGTACTCATCTGGTTACTTCAAGCACGTAATTGCCACAACCTAATTTTGAGAAATAATTGCAGAAAACCCTTCTTCTGAGGAGGTAAGATTCGTTTTTTGTAATTCCAGTAAATTCCTTCTTCAATTAAAGGTTTTTTTTATATATTTTGTAGAATCTTTGGGTATTAAACTAAAGTCCTTTTTTTTTGTCATTTTTTTTTCTCTTGAACTGTAAAATCTTCCATAGTTAATTTTTGTGACTCAAGGATAGTCATTTTTTTTTCTGGGTTTCGAAACCATAAGTTTAGACGGATATATTTTACAGGGTTTTATTGTTGGACCTTTAGCCGTGAGGTTAACAGACACCCATACCTTTTCAACCACACGCTACACTACCCTTGCGACTTCATTTTGCTGCCGTACGAGCTCAACTTTCTTTTTGCTGTCCGTACCTACTTGCCGCTGTCATAAGGTTACCCGTCTAGGAGTCGAGTAAGACCAGTCATAACACCATCGAAACCAAGTAAGACCTTTCCACGTTACTCAAGATGAAGTTTTATTAGCATTTTTTTTGTACAGTATAGACAAGAAAAACCAAAAGTTAATTCGTATAAATATATATTCTCCTTTCCTAAGTTATTGTCGCTTGGTCCAAGTTGCCAACGTAATTGCTATAAAGCATCGTAACCACTGCTCAAAACGCTTTAAATAGAGATCACACAGTTAACTTAAAACCGTTACCTTAGGTGCTGGACCAAGAGTCATTAACACTATATTCTTTTATCAAACTGAGTTTTTCAAGCTAAAGTTTCTACAGTTACTGAACTTTTTTTTTTTACAACCTGTTTATCCTATTAATTTTTTTTTATAAAGGTATATTATATTTTGACTCTATTTAATTAAAAGGTTTACTTATTTTTAAGATGTTGTGCGACGTATGTAAACCTAGTGTACGTACATTGAGGTAGGTTGCGCATAAACACAAATAAAGGTCTGACAGTGCGATTAACTGTTACATATACTATTGGTATAGGTAGTATTACGTATTAAAAGTTAATTTATATAATATTTCTTCCAATTGGTTGTGAGCTCTAAAAATTGCTTACTTTTAAATAGTTTTGATAGTTTAAAAATAAACTTCATTTGACTTTTTAAACAGCTTAGACTGTGATAATTTTTGCTTCGTGGTTTTAATAATTTAATTAATTTAAATTCCAAATTAATTGTTGTTCCACTCTAGTCTTTCATTCATTTTGAGATATAATTTAATATTTTGGTTACTTATTTTGTTTTTAAAAGGAAAGTTTAAACGTTGATAATAACAAGTAGTCATTATTGATTTTATTTTGTTATTGATAGAAATTCTAAATTACTATTAATTAATTAATTTTTTTTAATTATTATTATTATTTATAATTAATTAACAACTTACTTAAAGGTTAATACATAGGAACCCTTTTTTTTTTAGCTGAGGTGACTGCAATTACACCTTCGCTAAGAACAATTAGTTCTTTTATTGATTTTTTTGTTTTTTTTGTTTTCTTAAATTCTGGTGTTATAATTATTCTTTTGCCAACTCATTTGAGATAGTTTCACATTGGTTTAATTATTATTAACGTTTCGAACTTCTTTATGATCATTTAGTTATTTTATTATTCTTTTGTCCTTACTAATTAAACAAAAAAAAAGAGCTCTCTTGTGATTATTAATTTAAAACACTTTTTGTTGTTCCTTTGCTTTAATTTAAAAAGTCAATAGAATTTTGTCAGTAGAATTTTTTTGTTGTTTTTTTTTATTTAAAACATTTTCAGGTCTGATAAAAATACTTAATAGGTTTTGACTCACAACGAGTGACAATAGTTTCGTGCTCTGAGTTGTCATTCAGGGTTACATAAAGACATATATTTTTTTATATATAACAATCAACTTAAACCACATAGTGGTTATGGAATAAAATTTAAGAGTACGTGGCGCACATAATTTTAACAACCCACCCCCACCCGACTGTTAACCTTAAAAGCTGGCGGCTCCATAACTACTACACAAAGGTGTGATCAAAACTGAGGTTATTTTGTTCTATTTTTTTTATTTGAATTTAATACAGCTGCTCTTGCGAGTTGCCATAATCAATTTCTAATTCTTGATATTTTTGAAATAGGTTTCTTAAGGTAACTATACCCTCAAGTATTCTTGGATATGTATATTTTTCCTTATCTCTAAATGAAATAAATGTATCATTTAATATTAAATGTTTGGCTAGTGCAGACATATCTAAATCAGTCGAAATATTTAAAATTGATACACTTTCTGTTAGATACATATAAGGTTCCACGATATATATAAAGATAATATATTCTTTCCTATTACCCTGCAATGGTAATGTCTTAAGGGCTTGAGACAGGTCTATTAATATTTCATTGGCAAACATCTTTCCATGCATCTTAACATTTTTATTAAGCATCTTCTGAAGTCTTTTAAGTTTTCTGGCTGATCGTATGTATTCTAAAAATAAATTTAATCAATGTCGTGAGCATAATAAAAATATAATCTTAATGACTTACTTATTGCTGGCTCATATATCCACAGTTTATGACCGCTGTCGCGAATGCATATTTGATATTTATTTCTTTTAGGCATGACTTAATTTTGGAGAAGTCTCACTCACAGACCTCTTACAACTGTAACTAGTAACGAGTAAATGAGAACTAAGACATAATAATCCCTTTTACCTTAAATCTTCGGTTAACATAGTTTTAATCCCCTCCTCTAATGTAAAAGTGGCATGACATAAACACCCATAAAGACACATGTGATCAAATACATATATAATATTAATTAAAATGATGAACTCTGGTTATGTATATCGGCCCGTATAGAGGCCCCGGCTATCGGCCCCCGGTTGTATCCCCCGATATAACCCCCGTTACTGCCCCCGATACACCCCCTGCCCCCGCACCACCCCTTTAACTGACGGCCCATCTGGCCGAGGGGCGCACTCGCCCCGTTGCAGGCGCGCGCGCGGGCATAAGAGCGAGAGAGAGAGAGAGAGAGAGAGAGAGAAAAACAACAACTACAACGACAACAACAACGACGAGACGACGACGACGACGACGAATTTTAATTAATTTATTTTTCTTTTATTTTTTAATTTTACCTCTGACCACCCTGTAGTTTATGACGTCACGCCCACGCAAATTTTATGTTTCATCTCTCTTTAGCGTAATTTACTTTGCGGAAGTGGGATCATGTGATCGACGCTGGCCAATCAGATGGCCGGATTTCAAATTTTCAACCAATCAGAAGCCTTGAAAATTATCAGATTTGCTCGATGCCCTACGATCAAACGAGCTTGAGAAGCTCGATCGTAATTATATGAGGCGCTTCATTCGAATAGATTACTTCACTTGTAGTATCGCTTTCGGTGCTACTAGATGGCGCCATACGTCTAAAGGTTGAAAAAAACCTTTCTTCCTTTTCTTACGGTGCGTTGACAAGGATCGAAACCGGAAACTTCACTTCGTTTAAAGTTTACAAATAAAATTGTCCTAGAGGGATTTAAATTTTAGTAACTTAACTAATATTTACTAGAAGGGACAGGGTGGGAACGTAATCTATTCGAATGAAGCGCCTCATATAATTACGATCGAGCTTCTCAAGCTCGTTTGATCGTTTAATTATATTTCGGCGCTTCATTCTTCATAGATTACTTCACTTGTAGTTGTTTAAAGTGAACTGCTAGTTCAATTTTATTTGGAATATAACCCGCCAACGCAGGATTTAAAAAATATATACCCATACATAATATCCAAAACTCAAATATGTGTATTTGTATTACAAAAAAACCATAACAACTTAAGAGTAGGTTATACAGAAAACAAAGGACTACATACTTCACATCTTTACAGATACTAATCTTAATTTATTTATAATACTTATTTAACTTTACCTAATATAGCATTTGCATAAGTCATATTGGACTGAATAATTGTTCTATTGTAGAATCGAGCAAAGGTCTCTGATTTATTACTCCAACCAGCTGTCTTGCGAATAGTGTTTAAATCTATTCCTAATTTAAAACATAAAGAAGTAGAGGCATGCCTAGTAGAATAGCCTGAAAATATATTGGTATTAATGCCTGCTTCCGACATTATTTGCTTAACCCAGCGGCTTAAGGTCTGACTGGAAGCACGGTTGTGGGGTTTTGCATGTGTTATAAACAAATATTCTTGATCATTTACTCTTAAGGAGGACGTTATATTAATGTAATCTAAAAGTGTTTGGGCAATGCAGATTGCAGGGTTTTCTTTAAAAATCTAAACTGAAAACAGGGCTGACTTTTGCCTGGGCCTGAAGTTTTAATATTATCTGGTATAAGAATTGTAACTTCTCCTTCCGAGGAAAAAATTACATTTTCTACCTTAATTAGTGACAATGTTTGAAATCTGTGGGCTGTAACTAAAGCCATAAGAGCTACTAATTTCTTGCTTAAAAGTTCTAGTGATACAGCTTCATTGGGATAAAATTGTTGTAAGTGCTCTAAAAGAACTTGAGGCTCCCAAGTAAAACTATATTTTGGCTTTTGTGGTCTTAATCTAGAAATGCCCTTAATATATCTTTTAATATATGGATCCTTACCTATTTCACCAGGTAACAACAATGATAAGGCAGACCTAATATTATTAAAGGATCCATATTTGAAACACTTTTGTTTATATTGTTCTTGTAAAAATAAAATTACCTCAGAAACATTTGCTCGAAAGGGCGATTTCTTAATTTTATTACAATAATCCCACCATAACTTATAGGCAACATCATACTGCTTCCGAGTAGATTGTGACAGTGATTCGATAAGAATTGGTATGCCTTCTTCAGGTATATTCTTTAGTCTAAACGACATCCTGAGAGCTTCCCTGCAACCAGGGTAAGGTTGGTTATGGGAAAAGTTGTGCTAAAAGGAGATATTAACAGTTTATTACTTGGACCAAGAAATAAAGGCTTATCAACCAAAAGCTTATTAAATAAGGTAAACCAAGCTTGCGAAGGCCAATAGGGGACTACCACAATGCCACATGACCTTTCAGTAATTATCTTCTTTAAAACTCGTAATATAAGTGCAAAAGGGGGAATGAATAGAAATAAAACATTTTCCACGAAATTGTAAATGCATCAACTGCCATACAGTTAGGATCTTTATGACGAGAAACATATTTACTACACTTTTTATTTAAATTTGATGCAAAAAGATCAACTTCTGGTGTTCCAAATTTTTTAATATCATATTATAAGCCTGATTACAAAGTTCCCATTCAGAATCAACTGAAGTTATTCGGGAACCTTCATCAGCCAAGTTATTATGAGTCGGTATATAAGATGCATGAACCCAAATATTCCTGGACTCACACCATTTCCAAAATTTCTGGGCCAAATCATTTAAAATTTCATGCCGAATACTTCCCATATGATTTATGTAATATAAAGCTGTCACATTATCAACCCTCAAAAGGATATTACAAGAATAGTATTTAGGTGTTATATAAAACATTTTAGCCCATAAAAAGCGGCTAATAACTCCAATAAATTTATATGTTTATGCTTTCTATGTCATTCCACCA